>JAOEGT010038577.1:0-23641 GCA_025447795.1 Speoplatyrhinus poulsoni | reverse complement strand
CAGACACACACACAAACTCACACAATGACACACACACACACACACACACACACACACACACACACACACACAGGGCGTCGGGCAGCAGCAGTACATACAGACATCACTTGCAGGTTTTGCGCCTGGAAGGTCTTAAGCAGGTTGGTGACCCCTCCCTCCAGCCCGCCGTTGATGAACACCCCATTACTGAAGTGGTAGAGCAGGATGGTCCTTAGGGCGTTGATGTCACCTAGCAACGGTGACGTGGGAGACAGCGATGACGGGAGGAACTGTGCCAGTGTGTGTGTGTGTGTGTGTGTGTGTGTGTGGTTGGGCACTGACCGGTGAGGACACTGAAGTCTCTTTCAGTGAGCCCCTTGAAGGCGTCGTCAGTGGGGGCGAACACGGTGTAGGAGCCCTCCTGTCTCAGAAGCTCTGTGAGACCTGCGCTCTCCATCAGTGACAGGAAAATCCTAACGCCCACAAACCACAGTCAAGATGTGACACGCAGAGCAAACATGAAACCACAGTCAATTATTATAACAGAATAGGAGAGAGTATGATTGCACCTGATATAATTAACAGCAATATTAAAGACAATAACAGCAAAAATGAATTGTATGAAAAATACAATAGAATTCATGAATGCAAATGACACTGTAAATAAGTGCTATCCTTTAATAACAATAAAAGGTATAGGAAGTTGTTCTGGAGAAAACTTGTTGATATTTGAATTTGATCAAAACAAAACACCTCTCCATGCAATGCCATAGGGTGCTCCCTCAGAAGCTCCGCCCCACACATTGGAAACACATTGCAAAGGCTAGGGTATTGTTGTTGTGTATGGTCTGCACGTACGGAGAACAGTAAGATAGTGGATTGCAAGTATATATTTGGTGCTTGACACCAAGTGTACTAGCTTACAATTGCTTACTATACCGTTAAAGGCAAGCTCCTCTTGTGGTTGAAACTAGCATTACATCAATCATAAACATTTTGGTTTGAAACTCAGAGCGCATGCCCCTCTACACCTCAATGCTGAGTAGCTTGCATTCCTCTCTACCACAAAACATAAACAATGAGTTTGGGCAAAACATAAACAATGAGTTTATGTTTATATTGGACCTTTAAAATAAGTTCCATCAGGCTTCCTTACTTGAAGCGTCCATCAGATGACAGCAGCTCATACATGGACTTCTGAGCGGGTTTGATCAGCGTGTTCATCAGGTGAAGGGCTCCATTGCTTCCCTCCTTACTGCCACGCATCATGCATGCGTTTTCAATGCACACCGCCTGGGTAGGGAGCATTCACAGACCTATTGCACTGTTTCACTGTGGGAGAGCTGACAGACTTTGATTGCAAAAGGGGAATAATTAAAAGTTCCGAAGTTTATGTTGAAAATGAAAACCAGCTGAAGCTGAAATCAAGCACAAACTAGCGGGATCTGGCTGCCAAGCGCTGGACCAATTACCTATTTTATTGAATGTGTTTACACTTGATGGGCAGTGTAATTATGTCAGCACGTGGTAACGAGCTCGCTAATAGCTTTTAGATTTAGATTGTAGCCAACCCAACTTTTCTGCTCCCACAAGCCACTTTTTATTGTTGTTTAATTAGACTTGTTATTAATTCCTAATTAAAGACATTTGACTCACACACACACACACGCACGCACACACACACACACACACACACACACACACACACACACACAATCAAGCATGCATGCACACACAGACACACGTACACAGAGTATACACAACAATAGCTCACTGTTCGGTAAATGAAGACGCGAAGCCATTGGCCAGCCAGGGTCTCCAGCAGCTGTCCATTGTACAGTTCGCTCAGTGTGACCTTGAGCTTGATTATGTGGTTTTCCAGAATGTACTTCAACATGCTTTGGTCTTCCGACATCACCTCGTCTGGCAGACATGAATGTGTAAGGTTCACAATTCACGTTAATTCATATACTTAAGATACATTACTATTAAACATATTTTTAATGTTTACACTATTATCACAGTATATCAGCATCTTTCAGCATAAGCATCTACCACAGTAGTTTTATTCACATTTACCTTAATCAGGTCTTTCTAGCCTCTGATTGGTTATCTTAGACATATAATAGAGAAACACCAGGACGTGTATTGTTGTATATCTGACTAGGTTTGAACCAATAAGTGCTGAAAAGAGACATATCCATCTGACTGCTCCACTGATAAATAACCACCCTAGAATTGAACTCTTACAATAGAAGCATAAATTACAAGGACGAGGATTGACATAAAGAAGCCATTTGTCTCATCCTAACATGTACTGTCGTCAGCACCAGACCAGAGAGCTGCCAATCAAACAGGCGGACGACTGAGAAGCTATATCTTAGAGCTGTGATTCCCGTCCCTTTACACTCACCAGTGAAGGCAGAGTTTACAGGAGCCAGGACAGTGTACTCTGTCCCGGGCCCCATAGCAGCTGATAAGCCCAGCTCAGACACCATGTCGCTGAAGGCACTCTGGGAGTCAGACATCAGCGCCATCACATCCTTGGCTTGTGTGGACAAGAATGGACGCACAGTGATGCACACAGAAAAGCATTTACATTTACGTTTACATTTGGCAGACGCTTTTATCCAAAGCAAGATACATGTAGTACATTTGTCAGTAGTTGGACAGGTCATACACCAGCAATTATAAGCATCCAATATTCTACTGTATTACCATGTTAATTTATAATTAAATCATCCAACAAAGTTCCTAATGGTCTGAATTATAGTGCATAAAACTATAGTGCTGTTCATAAAAGCAGAACAGGATTTCTTTTCTTTTAAACATACACATACACATAGTGAAGTTAACCTACTGTAGGAACCTAAACTAACCCTAGGCTTATGTTAGGTTTTTAACAAGTTTGACAGTTTTGAAAAGAAAATGTTAATGTGCAAATTGACCTGTAGGTACATCAAGTTTTGCATTAAAGGATTAAAATGTAGGGAGAAATGGGACAAAAGGCACACATTCTCAAGCATCTAAAAACAAGTTACAATTTCTGGGATGCTGGTATGCCGTAATGCTGATAATTCAAGAAGAAAAATCAAGAAATGTCTCTTTAAACCCATTTTAATTAAACAAAGCAGATTACGATATAGCCAGCATAGCCTTTGTTTAGTCTGTTTATAGTGTAATTCATTGTGGACATTACTTGTATAATTTCTTCTGTGCATAGTCCGATGTATTGTGGATAGTCCTTGTATTGTACGGTATGTATAGTCTTGTGTACTGCTGTAAATGGTCCTGTATACCTATTATACTTCTCATACATTCTGTCTGTGTATTGTTTGTGTACAGTCTTTGTTCTGAATGCTGTAGTGTGACACTTCAATACCTACGTACCTACCTACAAACAAACAAGAGAGGCAGGGTGGTGGGATGTTACCTGCATTGGGGATGAGCACCTGTTCGATGAGGTGGATGACCCCGTTGGAAGTGACGATGTCCTTCTTCACCACCATCTTTACGCCGTTGATGGTCAGACTGTCACCGTCGCAGCCCACCTCGATGGTGCTGCCTTCTGCCGTCTCGTACACGGAGCCGGCCATGATGGACTCTGAGCACTGCACACCGTTTAGCAGGTGAAAGTTGGCCAGGGCTGATGTGGGGGGGGGGGGAATGAGAGATTGCCGAATATAATGGATGGTCAACACAGTTGAAACATATTGCGTGATGTCAACTCTTGTTGTCATGTCTGTTTGCAGTAACAGTCACTAACCATTAGATCATTCAGCAGATGCTTGGATTCAAATTGATTTACAGATTAGGTGTTAAATGTAAGTAATTATGGAGAACTCTTGCTGAATTCAAACTCAAAACAAAAACACCTCTCCCTTTAATGACATAGGGTTCTCTCTCAGAAGCTCTGCCCTAGCTCTATTACTCTACCCCACACATTGGAAACACTCACACACACACTAGAATATTGTTGTTGTGTGCGGTCTGCACCACTTTGAGTACCTATAGAGAAAGGGCTGTGTATAAACACCAGATAATTTTTTTCAGCTCGCACAGAGAACGGTAAAACTTGATTGTGAGGAGATATTTGGAGAATTAGACACTTAGTGTATTAGCTAAGAATAACTTACTATATCTTTAATAACAGTAGGGATTAGGCATATTCCTCGAGCATGCTTACAGGAAGGCCAACTCCGTGGCTTGAACTCACAACCTCTGGGTGTGATGCGAACACCCTATAGATCATCCTGCCATTTAAAATCACACATTCATGTACTGTATGAAATGCCCTGCAGGAAAAATACTTCTCAAATGTCTACATGGTATTACACCTGTAACAGAGTGTCAAGCTTAGTGGGGAGATTGAGGCAATGCCATGCAGATTCAAAACTCCAGAGGCTTGCTGGGACTCAGCACAACACAGATCAACGTCATGTCAATAGAGTAACAGTTAACAGCTAGCCCTGGTTAGCTTGACTCAGTGAAAAAGCCGAGCCAAACAACGCCTCCTTTAACTGTGTGCACATGGTGCGTGTGGATTCCTTAAAACCTAGTGTAACGTAATTTGCTCGCTATTCAGTAAATTACTGCTAAACCTAACCTTGCTTACACTAACTATGAAATGAAATTATTTATTTTCTGAATAAGATAACCTAATAACACTAACAAAACAGCAGATGTATGATAAGAAAATAATGTGCTACAGTTTACGTAATAAATTACAGGCCGGTGTTAATTTATGTGCCATAAAGTGTCTGGGAAATATTTTTCCTAAGCAAAGAGCACACAGTCCCTGGTACGGGTAGGGAGCGTGATACTTGTTGGGTTACAAAGAACTGTTTATTCCTGACTGCTCATGGCACATTACTGGGCTGCACTGGCTACCTGCAATAACATTCTTGTCTTCCCTGATACGCTGCAGATAGCCTGGGCCCAGCTTGTCGAAGGCGTCATTGGTAGGAGCAAACAGAGTGTAGTGGCCAGGCTTGTCCAGTTTCTCCACCAGCCCCGAGTCAAGAGCCAAAGTCTAGGAGAAGAGACAGCACAATAGCATTATGACCGCCACATGCTTATTGCTGTGCAGCTGCTGTACGCATTCACCTGAAGGAAGAACTGCATAAGGCATGAATTAGCACCATTGGTAAAACATAACTCTATTGAACAGTTTTATAATATAATAAGCAGTATGGTCTGTGTTATGTACGATATGTGACATTCATCTTGCTGTGAGACTACACAAGGTAATATGTGAGACTATTTAATACGATTACAATTACTTTATTTCTGCAGGATGTTGGTGCCATAACCACACGCAGAGAAATCTATCTTCAGTTGTTTTTATATTAGCATATGTCTCACTCTGGAAATGTTTATACAGTATATATTTAAGGCATAGTTTACTAAAAGTTTTCTAGCTAATATTTTCTAGATGCCATTGTATATGTTTATAGTTCCATATGAGCAGTTTTTGAATTTAGGACACTTTCATTTCTAACTTGCAGCACGCCCTATCTATATATCCACTGTATACCTATACATATGCTTTCTACAGTAGAGCTGTGTGGGCTACGTACGTTGAAAGAGGAGAGTTGGTCGGTGGTTTCCAGGACACTCTGGATGTTGCTAGTCACGGCGCTAATGACACGGTCAATGACGTGCACCACTCCGTTAGTGGCCACCTGGTTACCATGGATGATCCTGGCACAGTTCACCGTCACAATCTATAGTACAGAAGGACATGTTTATAAGACCCGGTATGGAAGCTACATTCACATTCAATGCATTTAGCAGACTCTTTGAGCAAGAGACTTACAATAGTGCATTAGGTCATACTTCCATCGTAAGCCAACAGCATTCTGTTGGCAGCATGTAATCTGGGCCATCTGAGCTATACATTTTACAACATGCCTGTTACCATACTGTACCATTCATTCCTTCAAAATAACTTCCAGCAGGCTAAATACAAGCAGCGTTTAATGTTCTGAGAGATCATCCTAACAGTTCAGCAATGAGAAGAATCATTATTGGGAACTAAAGAAAAAAGTTATGCAATCCCTTAGTTGAGAGGGAATGCATTCAACAAAAGCCAGACAAAGCCAGTCTATACAGGCATTTGTATAGACCCAAACAGCTGACCCCGTTGGTGTAGTGGTTTATAAAGAGCCCTTGGTCCTGGTACATGGAGGTGATGGTCATATCATTCTTCAGGTCTTTGGTCAGAAGACGGCGGTTCACCATGTGGTTGTGCAGCGTGTTGTACAACTCAAGGTTCTTGTTGCTTATTAAATCAGAACCCACACTCTGAAAGACATCACAAAATAAGTTTGAACACATCTGCAATGCAATGTGTAGCCTGATAATAATGATAATTACACACATTAATTCAAAAAGTATGTCAGACAGAGTCCAAAATTAGTCTAGCTCTTTAGGTTTGTTAGACAACACATCTGGAAAATTCAGAATTTTATTGTAGGAAACTATGTATTATATAGGAATTTGGTTGTATTAAAAAAGCATCTTAAGCTTAAACTACAAAAACATTTCAGGGAGTGCGTCACCATATTATGTTTCTACTATTTTGTACTATTTATGATTGACCAATCGTTTTCCCATTTCAAAGCCAGGACCAGTGATCTTGCTGGCCACTTACAGGGTCCAGCTGATCCCAGGCATCATTGCTGGGTGCAAACATGGTGAAGGAGCCTTTGCCTTCAATCTCCTCTCTCAGCTTGGAGATGTCCGCATAGTTCTTGGTGGTCGTAGCTTTTACTGGCCCCAGTGTGCCATACACGTGATCTATAGCAGCCACTGCAGAGAAGATAAAGGGATGTTCTCACTAGGGTGCAACACATCTAGTGTCAGGGTTTGGGGTCATTTCTGCAGTTAACACATGCTGTAGATAGATATTGACTTGCTATTTTAACAGACAGTGAATAATAGATCATTAGACAAGCATTTAGCATTTAGACCACCACTTTATTGTTTATAGTTTATGTCATCCTCAAGGAAGTATGGTATGTGAACGACAATATTTCATTGGATATAAGCTGCTTATTAGAAAATATAAATAATCATTAGATAACAATGATGATATTACTTTATGCTACAATGCAATATTGACATTAAACTATAATATTATCAAACAGTAGAGATCATATTGCACTTGTGTGACTTGAGCTACGTACCTGCCGGGCATCCTTTCATGCCTTCCAGCTTTATGTAGCCAGGACAGCATTCATACAGAACCATCCTGTTAGGAACAAGCCCAGTGTCAGACTCATATGACCTACTACAGTATGAATAAATACTGTAAATCAAGCCCTAGCACATACTGTATAGGGCTATATTTAGGCTAACATTCCCGGGAACTATTTTGAGGCTACACGATGTGAAAATGGTCCATTGGATTGAACGGAGATGGCGTAATTTAGTTCTTTCCATGGCTCTGGGGAAAACCGTAGAAATACAGTTTTATTTTTACAGTGTACTACATCATACTACACTTTTTCGGATCAGACATCACTATCAGACAAGCCCAGGATTCAGTTTGGTAGCCAAAGACCATTTCCATTAGTTTATTATCCTAGTCTATTATTCCTCCTGCCCTAGGTTTCACTGTGCTCTGATTGGCTATGGATACTCGGGTTTATAATTACCATAATACTGTGGATAATATAATAGTTACTCACCAGATTCATATGGGAAGGAACCTGATTAAAATACATATTATAAAAATGTATTCAGGAATTTGGGAGTTCAGACAGACCTCAGGTTTTTGGTATTTGGCCAATAGGATTTGTGAACACAGACCCAGAGGAAGTTTCTTCTAGGAATTCCATAGAAGGGAATGGAGAGGAGCATCTAAACTAAATCCTCCAGAGGAAGTCATACTAGCCCTTGTTCGTTGTGTTGTGTTGAACATGTTGGTTCAGTCCAGTGTCTGTGATCCTTAGTGGAAAAGAGGTGAACGAGGACATTGTATAGACACTTCCCTTAGCCTGCTGAGTCTTGCATAGTGCACAAAGCCCGGAGTGAGTCAACGCTGGAAACTATTGGCTGGCCTACCAAAGAAACCCGTGCTGTGGACCTGAACCAAGACACCTCAAAGACTCCATGTTGAATCCCTTTGAACAAACAACCTAATCTTTACACACAGTACAGCTCCTTTCTCTATTTCAACTGGACGTACTATTTACTTACTGATTTTTACTGTCCAGTTGTATTTACTTAACGGGTGCTGAGTATTCTGCTTTGTTTGGACTTTGAAACCACTTTGTAAAGTCTATTTTTAAAGGTACTCTATATTTGTCTACTGTCGTTGACATATTTAGATTTCTAGTTCTCACATTCAGCCTTGTTAGTGTTGAATTCTGCAAATGAATGGTCCCGTGTTACATCTGTAAAGAACTGTGGCCATACTGTCGCTGCAGACGGTGTCTCAGCCCATGCTGTCATGTATGTACAGTGTGTATAAACAGACTGCAGGCTGCAAGGCAGGCATGAGGTCACCTCTCCCAGGGTCAGCCCTGACAGCATAACGGGGAGGCTGGAGGTGGAACCAGCTGGAGCTGCACGGACCCCTGGCAGGGTCTCTGCATGAGGCTGCCCAGCACACACACCTTGCAGTACATGGACACACACACACAAGGCCACCCCTTCACACACACACACACACACGCACACACGCACACACCCCTACAGTACATGAACACACACACAAGGCACCCCCTTCACACACACTGTGACGGCCCTGCCTTGTTTTAGCAGTCCTTTGGTCCTGATTGGCTGTGTATGCCCTAATTAGGCTGATTAAGGTCACCTGGGCAATGCAATTATATAGGTGTGTTCCAGCACAATGTCGGTGTGACTCTCCTGGCACCACACATGTTGTCGGTTTGTTTCTTAGTTTGGTTTGATTTGTAGTTGGGTTAGTTTCTTAGTTTGGTTAGCATGCAACACGCACCACATATATTCAGTACAGACACCTACAGACATTCACACCTCATTCTATGTTATTCTGTTTGTTTGTTTGTTAAGTGTTTGGTTTGTTTAGTGTGTTTGGTTTACGGCCCATGAGCCAGGCCGTAACATGGGGGCTCGTCCGGCATTTTGTTTGGTGATGGTTGGTCATGATTTGTAACCTTTGTTCTTTTGTTCTTTTAGATGGTGGATCCGGTAGTCTAGTTTTCGCGGCTTGTTTTTGGTCAGTTTAGGTGGGTTATGTTTTGGTAGTTTAGGGGGCAGCTCTGGGTCCGACGGCCCATCACGTGGTTGGCCCAGAGTTTGTGCCAGCCTTATTTTCATTTTGGCCAGATCCCCATCACTGGTGCTATTTACTTTGTTAGGAGGGGGAGTTGTTTTGTTGATTGGTGAACGGGCTAGTTGGAGGATTTGGGTGGTTGTTTTGGTTAGGAGGTTGGTGGGGTTTGGTTGGTTGGTATGGTTTGTTGGTCGGCCGGTTATCCGATTAATCGGTCGGCTGACGCTTGGGTTGGTTGGCCACTTGGTCGTTTTCTGGTTCCGACGGGTGGCGCTGGGATAGGTTGGTGGATGGTTGGTTGTTTGGTAGGTTTGGTAGGCCCTAATTAGGCTGATTAAGGTCACCTGGGCATGCCAATTATATAGGTGTGTTCCAGCACAATGTCGGTGTGACTCTCCTGGCACCACACATGTTGTTGGTTTGTTTCTTAGGTTGTTTGGTTAGCTGCTTAGTTTAGTTAGCATGCAACACGTACCACATATATTCAGTACAGACACCTACAGACATTCACACCTCATTCTATGTTATTCCGTTTGTTAGTTAAGTGTTTGGTTTGTTTAGTGTGTTTGGTTTACGGCCCGTGAGCCAGGCCTTAACAACACGCACACACACACACACCCCTATAGTACATGAACACACACACAAGGCACCCCCTTCTCACACACACACACACGCAAACACACCCCTACAGTACATGAACACACACACAAGCCCCCCCTTCGCACACACACCCTGCACACACACCCTGCAGTACATGGATACACACACAAGGCACCCCCTTCACATGCACACACCCTCCTACAGTACATGAACACACAAACAACCCTCCTCCCCCTCCCACACACACACACCCCTACAGTACATGAACATGAACACACACACAAGGTCCCCCTCCACACACACACCTCTACAGTACATGAACACACACACACACACCTGCAGAACATGAACATGCACACACACAAACGTGTATTTACAGTAAGAAAGCAATGCGTATGCACACATATTGCCAACAGGTTCTTAACACATAACAGTTGTTCTCCATCTTGTTACTGTCAACTGCATGAATTCTACTCTATTCACTTTAGCCACGTCACTCATTGCGAAATACCTCTTTTGAGTCTCATTTCTCAAATAGACCTAAAAAATATATATATTTATTTATATATATATATGTATTTATTAGACAATTATTCCTAGCATTATACTGTAAAATAACAACCAATGGTGTCCTTCAGTGTCTCCGTTTCTTTCTGCAATGCACGTTTTTATGTCTGTCGGTTATGTAAAATAGATTAAAGGATTAACAATTTTCCACAAGCTGCTTCCATTCTTTTACCAAAACCTTGACAAGTATGATCCATTCAGCCATCACTTGTTCCCTTATCCCTTATCCATTATCCCTTATCCTTAATCCCTTATCCCTTATCCCCACTGGCCCGTGGCCGACAATATTTCTCCTACCGGAACGTGTGTTTAGTGGACGCATCAAACACTCCCATTGGAACCAGCAGCATTAACTGCCAACACGGCTCAACATACAGTAAAACAACAGGAATAATATTTATATATAGTTCCGGTACCGCTTAATCACTCTGTCATGCCTTTATTCACACAGGCCTGGTAGAAAGGTTATTCTGTAGTAATCGCTGGCGTCCATATTAGTGGTTAGACACCAGAATCTGCTGCCCAATGGAACATGTTAGTGCCCTTAAACTCTAACATCCTTCTCTAATCTGCCATCAAGTCAGTCCAAGCAATACATCATAGCAGCTGGATGGATTTCCTTCACTGATGCTGAACAATGTATCAAATGTCAGAGAGAGAGAGAGAGAGAGAGAGAGAGAGACATTGAGAAAGAGTAATCTACTTGTACATACTTGGTAAAGTATGTGTTGGGCAGAGGGGTGGTGGATTATACATATTAATACCGATATATAATATCACATATCACTATATCTTATTACAGCAGGGAGATAATGAGTCATCCAGTATTCACTCTCTCCGTTTCTCTCACCCCATATCTTTACCTCATCGTCCCACTACAGTGCAGGCTCCCACAGTTAACACGCTGTATCAAGGCAGGGCTACACTGTAACAGGTGTTAGTTTAAGAGCCCTGCTGCGTCTAACATACTGTACATGGGATGGGTGGGGTGTGTGAAATAAATAGACAGACAAGCATCCGTTATGAATACATTATACACACCAGCTGAGCCTTACACTCCATTTGGTGTGTAGGCTATGACACACACACACACACACAAACACACATAGGTGTGCTCGAACACATGCGTGCGCTCACGTACACGGACAAGCTATGCCTACCTGGTGTACAAAGCAGGCTCAGAGAGTAGAAATGCAAGCCATGTATTTTCAGTCAACTATACAGTACAACAGCTGAATTCAGTTACCACTCCGTTAAGTTTCAATTAGTCTGTCATACGGTACATACTAGTTGCAGCGTTGGGTTAATTAATATCAGCTGGTTCAATAGCTGAAGTAGAAAAGTATGACATTACACTACATTCTACAGTACATCAAACTTCTAGATTGCACGTAAAATGTTAGAATTACATAAGGGTAAAAAAACAATAAGCAGTTTAATACCATTATTGCCTTGCATTGAAAATAAATACATTTAAATAACTTCAATTCTAGTTGTAAAATTGTCATGTTACATACATTATATCATATACACACACATTTGGTTCTACAAACAAACTGGGGTGAATTGTCTGGTTCTGGGGACGGTATAACGTGATTAAGGTGTATTTTTAACATGCTGTATATGAATGGCAATATTCCTGGCATTATGTTTGAAATAAAGACTTTTTATTGGTGCCAAATATAATAATCACCCATTCCATTACATTTTCCAAACAAATCAATCACATCTAGAATCAAACTTTACTAGGATATTGTGTCAAAGAAGCTGCAATATCACCCCAGGTCCATCCAAATAAGTCTTATCATGCATACAGACTTACAAGCAACCGGATTAGTTACTATAGTGATACATGAAAGGTGATCAGGCACCAGTCACAGACGTCAAGCCATCAACAGGCTGTCAGAGAACAGCACAGCAAATCTACAGCCCACAGGCTACACAGCATGCCCAGACTGGAAGTATCAGGACAAAAAGACACATTTTCCATGAGGGAAATGTGTCTTTGTTCTGCAGGAGAAGGTGTGGACAGGAAGGTGACCAGATCATGTCCAAACAACTTCTGGCAGAGGCAGATGGAGCCTCACCTCTGAACTTTGAATTGCATACAAAACAGCTACTGTAGCAGCCATAGCCATCTACACAAAACAGTTATACTGTAGCAGCCATATCCACATGTTCAATTATGTGACTTACTGTATTAAATAATGTATATAGCATATTAACCCCTTGTTTGCCATGGACTGCCATTTAAGTCAATATAAAATAAATAAATACATGATTACATAAATAAATACATAAATTTACATACATAAATACATTTGCCTATGAATAAATAAATCAGGATATATTCTTGATGTTTTGTTTTGTTTTTCTCCAAAATTACGAGCCAGAAATGTATATCTAAAAAGTAAAAACTTTTCATAGGGAAAAACAAGAGTTTTTTTGTAACTGAGGTTTGAAAACACAACTTTCATTGTAAAAAGCACAATTTACTAAGTGAGCTAACCAGACACTGTACAAAATAGGCGACAATCTAAAGTAGGGTTTTGATAAAACTTTGATAAAAAATATACACCCCATTTTTATCGGCAGCTAACTACTATATTGCTGTAATTAAGATATTTGCTATAAATATTTGTATATGCTCATTACACTACAGAAACCTTTTTTTATGTATGGTTTTAACTTTACTGTGGCAGTGCGGCTATTGGAACATGATGGACCCTTCACATCAGACAAACTGTGCCACACACAAGTCATTATGAAAAAACTAAGAAAAAAAAAGATCTGCATTATGATATAAAAGCCCCTTGAAATGAATAAATGCGGTATTATAAAATAAAAGCCCTTTGAAATGCACAAATGTGGAATTATTAAGTCCCCACAAATATATAAAAGTAATCATTTGAAAAGCATAACTTAATTTTAAAAACTTAATTTATTTGTTAGATTTATTTATATATTTATTCCCTGCTTTATTTTTTTCATAGGCATATTTATTTGTTTATTTATTTGTTTATTTATTGAATATATACTTAAATAGTATTTCATAGGTTTGCAACAACTCGCACATATTATTCTTTTACTTTTTTTATTTTTCAGTTTGGGACTATCAAATAAAAACAGTGTCAAGAAGTGCCAGTGTGTGACAGACCCACAAACAAGTGATTGTCAGGTGCTAGTAGACAATTGGACCACCTGTTTTTAATCTACTTGCTGTCACCAAATTAACTCCCCAACTTGATGCTGATTGGATGGTAGTTTTGTACCTGGCTGACAGATGTTGTTCAGTTGACAGTTGAGGAGAGTGAGAAGTCTCTCGTGGCCACAATCTACACTATAACTGCACATATTTGCTTTGTTAAAATCATAATAACTTTCCCGAAATGTACAAATATACATTTAATTCATAGGCGATTTATGATAGTTTAGTCACTATAAATGATTGACAGCAGTAGGTAGGATTTGTACTTTTGGCTAACCAGTTGGTATTTTTGATGGCCAACAAGAGGGTCAATCAAAAGCTGTCTTACATTTAGTGTTAACGCTGAAGTCTGAGGTAATGATGGAGACTTACGCTTTTTTGCCACAGATGGAGCCTTTGTACCAGTTTCTACATGTGCTGAAGTATTTCTTTTTAGTCCCCATGACCTGCTGCAGCGCGCACACATTGGGCCTGGAGGAGGACCAAACAGAGACAAATAAGTGATGGAGGAGGGGGAAATGAAATTAGCACAGCTTTCACGCATGTGTTGTCATTTGTGTGTCTTCATATGTCGTGATAAAACACTGACAGAGCTTTGCTTACTTTATCAACATAATTTATATTGTTATTTATTGTTTATTTATTTGTTCAGCAAAATTATTGTGTACTGTCATAAATGTAAAATTACATTTGATTCACATAAATATTCACATAGTCAATGTAGTATTTTGATGTGATGTGCCTGATATCTTAAAGTTTACATTTCACAAAAGTCACTTTAATACTGCCATCACATTTTGTTTATAAATAATAGTCAGAAAATATTCTTAGGAAACAAAAATACTAATATTACATTATAATATAAAATTACACATCAGCTGTATCTGTTATATCTGCACGATTTGTACTTAACTCATAACATACACACATTTGAAGTAAATTACAAACTTGACAACTTAAACACAGATGCTAACTTCAAATGATCTAAGGAGTGAAGCAGGCACCCACAGCAAAATGTATACTTCAGTCTACATTGTACTACTAAACGTGGACACCCTCCTCATCACTATTGTCCCTATTGTGTTCCCCTTCTTACCCTTCTTTCCTGGCCCGTATGCGACTGTGGGTCACTATCTTGTCATAAGAAGAAGAATCCACGCTATCCAGGTGCCAGAGTGCCAACGACACCAGTGTGACCACAGCAACCTGCAGCTTCATCCTGGATGATCAGTCCTCTGTAGGTAATATACAGTATACACACACACACTGGCCCCAAAATATGTACAGGAAAAATGTGAGAGCGCATAGGAGAGGGCGTTTATATAGCAACAGGTCCTTCACACAGCCACACACACACACCCACTCCCTTTAACTGTTCTATAGCATGCTACCAAGGGTTCCTTACAACCCCCCTCTCCACACACACACACACACACACACACACAGACCCTCCCCTCTACAGGACAGGCCTATTGTCTCTCTATTTTTCATGAATTTGCATAGACCATACAGTGTATATACACACATACTGTACATACATGCATACATACATATACACAGTATACTATATACAGTATATATAATTGATTCTGTTATCACGTGAATGTACCACTCTTAATGTATATGACCATGGAATGCAGAGAATGTGTCATAGATCTAGTGACACATGAAATGTGTCTAATAATGCAGAATGGCTTCTTAATGTCTAGCACACATCGAAAATATACCTATACCTGTAAGTCTTCAGAGCATCTCTCCAATTACATACTGTAGGTCTGGCCTTCTGTCTACACCTGGATTATTGCAGATGTGAATATAGAAATGCTAATGCTGAAACACTAACACACACATACACACACACACACACACACACACAGACACACACACTAGGCGTAGAGATTTGCAGATCCTTGACTCCAGATAACTGGTGTGAACTGTTGTGGACTTTCTGTGACAATTAGCAGGGAAACTGCATGTTGTCAATTTGTGGTTTTGGATTAAATGTAGTATAATATAAATATAATATTTTCACATGTATGTGTGCACCTAATGATTCCCGGCTTACAAATTGTTAATTTCATGTGGGCAAATAGTTTTTACTAATGGTAGATAGTGTTATCACTTCTCACACTCCTGTGTCTAACTTTTCATCATTAAAACTATTTGATGAACTTTGCCACATTTAATTTAATCCAGTGTTATCCATAACTTCACTGAGGTGAAGAGCAGTACTAATTTTGTAATGTTCGTATTTCAGACGACAGGCCTGCGTAACTATTAATATTGCGCCCTCTATTGCTCACAACCTGTCAATACACTGTCCATTTCATACTCATACTCTATTCTACATGCCTGACCTACTGTATCTTTCAGCTGCAATAGACAAAACATTGTATGTATCTAGTAAAAGGTGGTTATTGGTTTATTGCAACATAATTCAATATTTTATACATATTTGGTTGTCTTTTGTTGTTTTATAATTTGTATTTTAATAAGACATAAGATTTCAATAGTAGGCTGTATTAACACAAAGTCTATTTAAGCAATAACACACAATAGAGTTATTGTTAATTTATCATAATTAATTAATAATAATAATTAAATAATAATTAATAATTGTTAGTCAATGTTAGACTGAATATCCGCACGGCTGTGATTTGGTCATATACGTACGAGGCCAAAGGCCGAGTGCCGAAGACAGCACAGACTATAAAATGTTATGGTCACTTTAAAAACAATTTCAGAGGATGTCTATTGAAGCCATGTGAACAATTATATTTATATTTATATAATTATATTATATATTATATTTATATGTATCTATTGATACAGTACATTAATTTACATTTACATGCAGTTGCAGTTGCCTTTATCCAAAGTGACTAACAATAGTATACATTCGGTAATACATCAGTTATAATAAACAAACATTATAACAGTATAGGTTATGTTTATTGTAGTTATGTACATTATAGGCATGTCTTCCAGGCTGAATTACATTTTACAGTATATAATATATATATATATATATATATATATATTACATACTGTATTGACATACTGTATATTTAATCATCAAAATAATTGTTAACAGCCTAAATACAAAAATAAAATGCTTAATTGTAATACATAAAGCAGGAGATAATATATTTTTAAGTAGAGCCAGAGGATATAAACATTATCTTTATATTAATGAACTTAAAAACTTTACTTTATATATATTGTGCTAGTTTTGTTGTCAATATTTAGAATATACAGTATATGACATTACTTTATCTGATAAAGGATATTAGTTCTATAAAACTAAAAATAAGTCAAGCTTCTTTCATGTGTACTGTAGATGGGAGTCTCCTAAACCATATCATTGTGTTTGACTTGGTTTGATTCAATTCTGTCCTGTTTGAAAATGTACTGTAATGTTTTTTCCTACTCATTCCACTACAGATGACAATGAGTCCAGAGAACATGCAGATGCCCCATACACTTGAACTAGAATATACACTGTGGCCTCTACACTAACCAGACGTAAACTATGAAGGAGAGGATTATTGTGCTTGTCTCTTTCTTAGCTTTGTCTGGTTTGCTGTAAACTGCAGAGCAAATGGGCCAGCTTGTTTCTCTGATCAAATACAATGATGAGAGACCAACAGCCATAGCCTATAATGTATTATGTTATTATGTACAGAAACTGAAGCACACAAACAGAACACTAAATAAAAGCAACACATCCCTTAGTATACTAGCGCTGGCACTCACAAGTAACCGTAATCACACTCAATCAGGGTCCTGATGAAGCTCAGTTTTCCTTGGCCTCATTAAGATAATTCCATCTCTGCAGAATATAGGCAGATTGCATAACCTTCTCTTTTTGACTTACCATTTGTCATCACCATTGATGTATTCAATGTCTTGTTTTCTTCTTACATCCAGTGAAGTGGAAGGCTTCTCTTAGTAAACACAATGGGTTAGGTCTAACTCACTATGTAAACCTGCAAATTTAGAAGACTTTAAGATTTTAAGAGGTCAGATGTAAATGTAGGTTTTTTCGATTAGCCTATTCGATTCAATTATGTTTAAAATTATAAGATATTATCATATTTTATTTGCCAAAACACAATTTGATTTCTGGTGGGTTATTAGCAAGAAGCGATTGTAGCATCTAATGGACTACTGTGTGGTGAAGCTTTAAGGCCTTGTAAAATTGAAACCCACTCTTATTAACATGGAAGGAAATTGCACAGACAGATGAATTACTTACTAGAAAAGTCCACTAATTCTATGCTTTTAGTCCCATCCTGCGTGTGTGTTACAGCTAATGGAAGTATAGTCTGATGTATGCTCTTGTTAATGGAGAGTTTACTGGTGCGAGTCACAACAAACCTTAAAAGGCCTTTTATTTCACAAGGGTTTCACTCCATTAATGCAGTGATTATGTAACACTCTGCCAGCACAATATGTTTACACATCTAACAAAACGCTACATCTTGTAATTATTTTCTTCGGAATAAATAACCATGAAAGGTAATGACATAATATATATAGCTAATATATTTGGTTAACATGCATAGTTATGCATACACTAAAAGGAATTAGGTTTACCATAATACTGTAGAATATATTATTAATACATGAGAATTAAATGTGTACTGTATATTGAGTGATGTGTATGTAATCTATAACTTTGTAAAGAAATTCACTTGTAAAGATGGCAAACCTTTTATTTGTCATATACATCTTAACGTCTATAACAGCATCCATTCATACTATGACATCCAGAGGGTCTAATCCGAAACTGCACATTCATTTATCAAAATGTCCTAACAAGTTCAGTCTCTGGAGGCTGAACAAACATGAATAATATTTGATTATTTGTCAACATATTCATACTATAATAATAAATACTGTACCCTCAAATGAGAGGACATAACTTTGTCAAGTTTTACCATTCAAATGTACAAGCATTTGGATAATGTCAGAATCATTCCCAAGTTTTGCATAGAAACACTGTGACAGATCACTGTTGTTGCTGCAGAGCTTCACGTTTTCTGACTCTATAAACACTGGTGTAAAGTGCAGATATACAGTTGTAAGGCAGTTGGGTCTCAAACCAAATAGGTTAAATTGCTACTCAGATAAAGTAGTGAACATAAGAAATGGGGAACAGATAGATGGAGACACAGTACACAATACACAGAGGCGGGGACTACTGCACAGGCACAGTGTGTACTGCAGCAGGCTGAGCCAAAAAGGCTAACCCATGTAAAAGATGCGTCATCATCTAGCTTGTAGCAAACTGTACTGTTTATTCTCAACTTTAATGCAACATATCTCAAACTCCAAATCCTCAATACTCATGCAGTGGAGGTGAGACATGAACACATCTTCTTTGCTAACGGGACAGCACTCAAAAAGGATCCATAGATCTGACTGTGTCCAACCAAAGCCTCCCTGAGTCTCCAAAGATCAGAGCCATCATTCATTTGCTAACCATTGGAGAAGTGTATTTGATTTTTGCTAGAGCAAACAACCACAGCACCTTAAGCAGAAGTCCTGATTGTCAGTCTTCCTCGGACAAGGTTCGGCTCCTTCTGTACGTCTCCTCGCTGGGCGATCTGGGCGGAGATCCTTCAGCGTCGCTGTACAGAAAGCTCTTGCGTTCCTCCACCTTCATTTCCTGTTCTCTCCCCTCACCCACCCTGCCATTTGCCCCGACCCCATCCCCGACCTCCTCCCTGGAATCCTCCTCCCGTTCCCGTCGTCCATCAACAAGCCTCAGCTCCGTGTTTCCCCTGGCCTCCTGCTCGCTCCCATCTTCTGCATCCGAGCCGCCAGACTCCCCCTTTTCCTCAGACACGGAGTACATGTTTCTATTAGGGCTCCAGGAGCGCTTCCGGAACAGGCCAAAGTCGTCCATGTCTTTGTGGAAGGTATTCTTCTGGCCCGACGGTTCCCCGGGGCCGTCGTCGTCGGGGGGCTGGGCCGACAGCCCATTGGCCAGCCCGTTAAATGCCTCCGGGGGCCTGGGGGAGGCCGGGGAGCAGCCCCCCTGCTTAAGGATGGCTGTTGTGATGGTGAACAGGTTGAGCTTGCTCTTCAGCTGGCTGCCGGATGGGGAGACGGGGACTTTGAGGGAGGCATTGGGGTAGGCCAGGCTGGACTCCCCCGGCCCTCCCCCGCTCTTGACACCCTGCAGAGGGGGCTTGCCCGTCTTCATCATCCCCATCACCTCATAGCGGAAGCTGGAGATATCCTGCTTAAGCTCCTGAGGGGGTGAAGTTTGAAAAACAACACAGATCAGCTTTCTACGGTTAACAATTCTCCTCAGCTGAGGCACTACCACTTAGCCTCAGATGAGACACTACCACTTAGCCTTAGATAAGGTACTACACCACTTAGCCTTAGATAAGGTACTACACCACTTAGCCTCAGATGAGACACTACCACTTAGCCTCAGATGAGACACTACCACTTAGCCTCAGATGAGACACATTAAAAGGTAGGGTTAGCCATTCTCGAGAACGCTACAACAATATCCCTCAGTGGCGCCGACCCACACATCGAAATGCATTGAGAAGCAAAGCGTAGCACTACTGCTTTGTTGATATGAGCGGTAATCACCACTCTCTTTGCGTTTCTATTTACACAGTCAGGGCTGTGTATAAATATCAGATTGTTTTTTCAGCACGCACAGAGAATGGTAATTTAGCGAAATGCCAAGGACATATTTGGTGAATTTGACCAAAAATTAGCTTGCAACAGCTGACTAAACCTTTAATTGTACGCCTCAGATGAAACACATTTAAGTTATTGCATTAGAGAGTTGCGGCCTATTCATCTACACAAGTCATATTACCATGTCAGCCTTCAATATAGAGTTCATAAATTGGACATGAGCACAATTCTTAAAATCACACGTTTTTCAATTTTCCGCATTTTAAAATGAAACGTTTCCATTAAGTCCCTATGCTGTTCTGTCAAACAGGATTTAATGAGCTGGTCTTACAGTCTGAGCGTATTCCAATCCAATTAGTATTTTACCCATTAGCTGTCATATAGCTAGCAGTTATCTGTACCAACCATGCTGTGTTTCATTGTGTTCCACTTGCTATGAGCGCAAGGCATGACTTACGTTGCGATATAATGGCACTTTACAATCCAAGGCTCCTGGCTTTGCAGTGCATTGTTTGGTTTACATCGCTAATAGGCACTGCTCAGTCCATAAGACTCCTGTTGCTCTCAGTCTATCAATTTCACCTTAAAGTTCTCCTCTGTCAGACCCTCTTCCGTCTTGGCATCTCTGATCATGGCAGCCACGTAGCGCTTCACTAAGTTTCTCAGAACCTCCTAGCAACAAGAAAGAGATTAATAAAAAGATATCACACTAGTAGTCCAAGAGGGGCCAATATGTTGCCACAGTGAAATGTTCCCTCAAACTAATTTATTTTTTCCAGACAGAAATTCTGCCCGGCGGTTTTCTCCCCCACACCAGCACCGAACGTTGTCCCACTGTGATGTGGATGGTATCAACAATTTACAACCACTTTTCAAGGCACTGTTATTATTGCTGCCTGGCTATCGGCAATTCTTGTGACTGAGAGGGCCTAAGTAAATTCCTCTGTCTCTTCTGACTGATAATGACAGTAAAGAGACTGAAAAATCAATGATGTCACTTACATTCTCACACGTATACACACACAATACAGTTTGTGTAGAGAAATAGGGAACAGAACATACAGAACAGAAGTTTTTTGAAGAAGCTCTGTCTGAGCTGCCTTAGATCTGAATTATGCTGTTGCTTTATTTGAGTTCTACAGTAGCACAGTAGCAAAACCTCTTAAAACAAACCAGAGGAAAAAAACTGCCACAGTGGACAAAACAATACGGTTTACAGTGAAGGGATGTGATTTCATTATTTAATGAATAACTGTAGTTGTTGCCTTCAGCAGACACATTATTCAGAATTAGCACTCACAGCTGCATGTCCTAGGCATCTCATGCCTAATGTACCACTTGGTCTCAAACAAAAGACTGCTTTTTAGTAGGTTCAGTGTTAGAACAATACTGATGCAGACATCCTTATTCAACTACATGATTTTGAGACAGTTCATCAGATACACAAAGGGACAGTATCACAACTGTCCTGATGTCCACAAAGAGAATGAGAGAAGGGAAACAGATTAATGAGAAGGACATACAGGAGAGTATGTCTCTACTCTAGTGACAGTTCTGAGAATGCACCTTTTCAGGGACATTGTACAGTATATTATATAATGTCTGTTTAGCAGAATAAGGCATTTGTATTTGAACATTTTAGTGCAGTGTTTGGTAGTTGGTATGGGCTACTAAACTGCCTTGACAAGAGTCTGTCAGTGTACCTTGGGCATTTTATAAAATGTTATACTGTACTTCAAATAAGTATAATTGCAGTCATATCAAATGAGGACCATAGAGCCCTTCAGGAATAGATAATCTTAGGGAACATACTGGATGACCCTTATATGGGAATATAGGCCCTGGGAACATTTATATGCTCCCTACTACTACCTACACAGTCACTTTTCTAACTGTGAGATAAACCCTTGAATAGAATGCTAAAGCACACACACACACACACGCACGCGTGCACACACACAAACTCGCCCACACACACCAAGCAGAATGTTCCAGATTAATCCCCTGAAAGAGTTGTGAATATAAAATGGTCTCCCATTTAACAGAACATTGTGGTGTACACCCACTGTATTCACAAGAGGCAGTGACTGCATTTAATGGACCTAAATCCAATGCATATATAGCTAAATGTATTGTGCACCAGACCCACAGGAGGAGGGCAGTAATTACATCCTGCTAGCTTTGAAGGAGAATTATTCACCTGGTACTGATGGTTGACTCGTACATTTTCAGCTGCACGTCTCTACAAAGACATGAGAGGCCACAGAGTGAGAGAAGGAAAGAGAGAGAGAGGGGGGGGGGGGGGGGGGAAGCAAATTTTATACCAGAGTATTAAAAACAAAGGTCAATATAATGAGTCTAACTTTGAGGGATACATTGTACAGTTACAAAAAAACTGCTTCCATTGCTCTGGACAAAGTTCTATCTCCCTAACAAGTGACAGGCTGTTCCGGAAAAAGAAAAATAATGCTAGTACAAAATAAACCACATTCTCTACTGTAGGCTGTCAAAATGTGAAATGTAAAAAGTAAAAAGGAAAATCTAACATTTGAAGAAAAATATAATGATTATGGACCCTTATATACACTATACAGTATGTTTACTTAGTAGGGCTGTCAATCGATTAAATGTATGTAATTAATTACACGCTTTGTGATTAATTCATCCAATTAATCTAATTTATCAATTTGCCTTTTTCCCTATCACTAAATCGAGCCAATGACAGTTCAGTAGGTTACAGGCTACTGGGGTTGTATTGTGTCAACTGAATACCGGTAAAAAGATGAACAGGAATCATTACAGTATGGTAACGAAACATTGTTCATGTTATAATTTATTTAATTTACACTGAATAGGCTACTAAATTCAATCCAAATTTGGCAAATCACTGCTAACGCTAACGTTACATGGAGTAGTCTCCTCTATATTGCCTTTGACGTTGTTGTCTGATTTTATTACCGTCGCGAAAATAGGCTTCTTTCTCTTACACCGTGTTGATTAGGGGTGGGGGGAAAAATAGATTTTTAGATGCATCGCGATGCGGACTTGCACGAGTCTGAATCGATTCAAAAACGTCAAGCATCGATTTTATTTTATTTTCGGACGGAAAGCAAAAGACGGACCTCGTAAGTGTGCAACTGCAGCGCCCGGACAGTTTTTTGGAATGCACTTAACATGACACGAGATGTCTCAGCGGGAGATTCAACCGGCACCCTCGGGATTAAAAGCAAGTGTATGGAAGCACTTTGGATTCTATGAAGACGAAAGGAAACCTGAGTTGGACAAGAGCCACACTGTATGCAAGTTGTGTCAAACTAAAATAAAATATTTTGGAAACACGACAAACATGA
>JAOEGT010038576.1:0-40074 GCA_025447795.1 Speoplatyrhinus poulsoni | reverse complement strand
AGAGAGAGAGAGAGAGAGAGAGAGAGAGAGAGAGAGAGAGAGAGAGAGAGAGAGGCACTATGGAAGTGCGGTGGGATTTGCATGTCTGCAGTGATGGACCAGGTACAGCCTTCCAGGCAGACACAGCTGACCGATGCTTCAGTTCCACCGCCAGCAGTACGTCACCACCCTATTAGCATGGCCGTGTGTAAGCGTGTACGCTCTTATCTGCAGGATTTCATCTGGCTGTCGGTGACCTAGCTTGGTCGTGCTGTAGAATGCTTAGTGAGTTTGGAGCCGTTTTGGGGGCGAGTGAGCAGGAATGAGAGCGGCTCGCTTCCTGACCGGACACACACACACACACACACGTGTTCTATATTGGACAGCGGGGCTGCAGGAGAGAGATGACTTTGAACTGTTGGCTGTGTCCAAGGGGGGTGGCCAGGCACAGCCATAATCATTCTGTTGACTCGGTGCTGTGCGACTATGCAACTGATGGGCCCGGGTAAGAAGCGCCAGTGGGAGGCCACTTATTTGCCGACAACTCAAACGAGCTGGCCATTTGCCAAACGTACATCCACGTCTGTGTGTTTACCTATTCCATGTAGCTGTTGTTAGCCATAGCAAAATACCAACAGATAATCACGCTGGCTGCTATATACACCAGGCTACAAATCATAATATATACAGCATGTCTATCAACCAGATATAACATACAACATGCTGTTAATGATCATAACACATGCATAGTCCGTCTATAAAACTAATAAACATCCAGACTGCCAATACACTGGGCTGTTAATCATAACACCTATAAAACGTGCTATTACTGTAAATCAGGCTGAGGACATAGTCTGTCTATAAACCAAACAACCTGATACTGCTCTCAGCCTGATAGGCTAAAGCTGTGCCGTCTCATACTGTGGTGTGTGCGCTGCCACAGTCATTGGCAGAATTCATTCTGCTAAATCGCAAGCAAATCTATTTGCATGCTAGCAAAGTTAGAATCTGCATCCGTTAAAACATGACACACGTAACTTATTAACACAAGCTCCGGTAAGTTGTTATTATTCTGGTACTTTATGTCTTGTTAATTAGACACATCATCTTGTACTTTATGTTGTATGTCTGATGAGTTCACTGCCAGCCAATAAGAGGACTGCCAAGAAATCACAACATTTCTCATTGACAGTATGACATTAACTGTCACCTAATCTGGTTATCAACAATTGCTGGTTAACCACAAACAACAACAATGACTGGATTAAATAGGAGGACCTGGGGAGTTCTCACAGTGTTTCTGCTACAGTCACATTATACAGTGACACAACAACAATGGTGGAACAACTCATTAAGAAGACTGCTCTAACAGCAGACGGCCCCTTCAGCCCTGCCTGGGCACCAGTGAGTCCGGCTACAGGCCGTGTGTTGCAGCCACCAAAGAGGATGAGGGGATGGCTGTAGAGGCCCGGTCTAGCTGTAGAGGGCAGCCAACACAAAACCACACAGGACAGGCCTGCTAAACGAGGCGCCAGGACCAGGCCAAATGCTAACCTCCTCAGAGACATTGTAATGCTTTACTATTGACTGTAGATTAACAGACTAGTGTTTTCGGTGTTCTTAAGGGTTACCATAGCTACATGTTGGTAACATTGCTCTCTGGCCCTGATTATAGTTCATAGTATTTTGCCATGTGATCACTTTAGATCATTGTTGGTCTTTGTACTCGTTAGGGGTCGTGCGAGGACACGGGGATCAAAGAAATACCAAGTCTATCCGTTTAACCGGCGGATTTGTTGCTCCCATTGATCTCGGGCCAGACCGTGGCTACTTCTCGTCTTTGGACGGCTGCCATTTAGAGCTGACCTCAAATGCAGAACTGCTAATCCTGGGGACGTTTGTTTGCGGTGAGAGATGACAACAAAGGGACATGCTGGAGAAGGGCGCGCCGTTTCGTGAAGATATAACAAAGCAGCTTGGCCGAACAACAGCAGGGTCCTAATGAGGAGGACAGCGTCATGGTTCACAGTTGTGTCGAGGCCACGGCTGCTGCAAATTAAGTTAGAGGCATGCTAACCCCGTTTCAGGGGTTTACAGCGCTGGAATGGGCTTCAGTGACTAGGCCTGCACACAATGTACTATCAGTGGTGATATTGCAGAGTGTGCATGGTGCAAGAGTGACATGTCCCAATGAGGTGCAATTAGATATTTAACTCCATAAAATAAAGGATTTGCCAATTAACAATAAAAGGAACATAAACTATATTCCTTTAATTAAAGGTAACAGTAAACAATGCCTATATTATTATGTCTACGGGCCATCAACTTTTAGAAAATGCACAATTAAGTAATGTCTTCATTTTATTTGCAAATGTTTTCCCCATCATAAAGACTGCTAGACTGTGTACGATGATTATATTGTACAAGTTATTACATTAATGGAGCAATTAATCTGCTACAGTGTATCTCCCATTTGTTGCGCATACCATACGATATCACCGCCAGGTATTACGGTTTCAACATGGCGCAGGCCTGCAGTGCTAGGCAATGTGTGTGTATGCTCCTCACCGGTGAGGCCGTTGACCACGGCTGGTCGCTCGTCCTCGTCCTCCTCCTCGGGGGCGGTGCTCTCCATCCTGTCCATCTTGCTGACGGAGGTGGTGCGCTTCCTCTGGACCTCCGTGTCGCAGTCCTCGTCGAACAGCACCTGGTCCACCAGGTCGGGCTGAACGGGGCTGGGCTCTGCCGGGGGCTTGGGAGTGCCGTAGTAGTTCCCTGGGAGTAGCGAGAGATGTCACAGCCAACAAGGCATTCCCCATGTGTTCCTGTGCAAGTCATTTCTTCAAATAACTTAAGAGCCAGTCATTTAAATAATGTATGCGCATGGTTTAATTATGGTCAGAACATTCTGTCCTGATGACGCCACGTTGGATTCAAACGTGTACATGTACATGTCATTATTTAATATTAATTCAGTGTATAAGGGTAGTTCATTTCCTTAGTAGAGCAGCCTCTGGCTCTTATGCACAGGCAACAAGAAAGTGACCCAATATGAGCAGGAGCTACAGCTCCCTGTATAGTACTATATAATAACACAAGTAGCCCCACACCCCACCCCCGACAGAAGCATGTTGAATCCCGAGGCACTGAGCAAAGCCCGGTGCCTGGTTATGTTGTTGTATTCAAACGCTGTGCCTTCCAGGGCCCTAGGACTACAGCCTTTCATGCCAAGGCAGGATCCCCAGTGCTTAGATTGCTCCTTTAGCTCCATCAGCTTGGCTTTACTGTCCTGAGGCGCCCGCAGGGAACAAACCGCACGACTTCACAGAGTAAAAGGCAGGGTGGGGGTGTGTGTGTGTGTGTGTGTGTGTGGGGGGGGGGGGGGAAGAAGAGTGCAGCAGTAGCCGAACTTTGCTAATCTTTCTGTTTTCTATAAGTGCGAGAGGTGACCCACTTTACCGTTAGCAACAGAATAACAGAGGGGTGCAGGAGAGGAGAGAAATTGCTCGGTAAGGTATAAATATTGATTCGGCGGTTCTTCCTGGGTAGCGGCTGTCCTCCGGCGTGTTTGTGCGGGACTGCAGGGTGTTTAATAGAGAACCGGGTGGAGAAAGGAGAATAGGAGAACACTGCATGTCAATGGTTTTACTGCACATCAGGGGAAGTGAAGTGGCCCACTGGGAGCGAGAGAGAGCGAGGGAACAAGGTGGCAAGCCCGAGCGAGAGAATAAAGCGAGAGTTTGGAAAACAGTAAGAAATGCTAAAAAGACAAATACTGAGACCGCTATAAATATCTTGCCATCTTCACTTTCATCTCCAAAAGACACACAAACTAACGAGAGGATTATGAGATTTAATCTCTTTATTGTCGGCGTTTAGAATTTGCGGCCGCTGGTGTTTTAAAGCCTTTGCACGTTCGTTTTAATCCACATTTAACCCTTCCAAGAAACCTACCTTAGCTACACATTACACATCACAAAACTAAACATGGTAAATCAATCACACGCACACACAATTTTAATAATATACTGTAGCATTAGCACCTAATCATCGCAACGTTCTTTAAAATTGGGATCTTAACGTATGGAGCAAACAATGGAGCAAAATTAGTACTGGTTAATTGCTCTTTGGCCGACAGTGTCTGTATTTTTGAGGGGTTTAGCTGTTGAATAGACTCATTAGCAGCATAAGCAATGGCTTTGGGAGTTGGGGGACAGTGGTCACAAAGAAGATGCACTGAGATGGATCATGTTGTAATTATACTAACGAGACACAATGCATAGCACATATAGCTTTGATGGGAATTCAACACCAAGCGTGGATTAAAGATTTGAAGGATTTGAAAACGATGGACTTAATGATAATTGTTTATATATATATATATATATATATAAAAAACTGTTTTAAATGGCTTAGCATGCTCTTGATTAGAGATAGGTTACTAGAATCACTAACAGCCCTACAGAGGGAAACATTTTGCAAGCTAAATAGATTGCATGTTCATCTGGGAGCACATACTGCAATCCACCACACCACTTTACATTCATAACACAGTAAACAAACCATGGTAAGGACCATTTCACTTTAATTTCATTGCATTCAAATCCTGCTCTAATTAAAATCATAAATCAGAAATGACAACAGAACCATGACTCTGAACCATTTATTTTATTTGTTGGATAGCACAACCTTTTTATAGCAAAATAACAAAGACCAAATTGATTTATCTAAAATGAACTGACCCCCAAACCTAAACATCCATTCTCTCAAACACCCCTCCATGAGACATATCACTGATACATTAGCATTCACCAAAGGACAACTTAATTATTCCAGAGCCCTCAGCAATGGTGATGAACGATAGGTGGTCTCCTTCACTCTAGACCTGTCACCTGCCTGCCCCGTCATCTTTCACTATACACCTCTCTCTGGGGTGATTAATGCTTCATAAAACCTCACTGCCGACCACTGATTAATGTGTACAGGAGCACATACAAGGCATGCAGAGAGGGAGAGCGGAATGCTAGGATTCTAATGGAATTTGTCACCATTAATCTGAGCGATCGCTCATTCTCAGCATTTGCTTAATGTGGCTGTGATGGGCTTGTGCTATCGACAAAGCAAAATGGTTGACAAGACAGATAAATAGAGACAGGCAGGTGGATATTTACTCTCGTATAATAAGGGAAAAAGTCACATTTTGCTTCAGGTTGTGTGAACCCCATTTTACAATGTTGTTGACCTAGAATGAACACCAGCCATGGCTAATACGGAACTGATGCCTCTGACAGAAGAGATGGAAATGGTTTCCCTATCGTCTTCTGAGTCTGGGGTTAAAATTGAATAAGAAACCTGTTAATAAGCCATTTATCAGTTATACTTTAAAACTCCTTTGTAAAAAGAAATGTAAAAAAAAATATAGTGATTTGTTAATTTCAACTGATTTAACTGAACATTGTTGAGCATTATTAAACATTCAAATGAATAAATCACTTTCAACCAAAGGAAAACTCTTGACACAGTGGGTCAAACTCTCAGTGTATATTCATTTGCTTTTAATGAGACAATTGAGCTCGTCTTTCTTTCTAATATTGGGATAGTTCAGGGGGTGGCTGTAATAACTGTTTCTCTGCTTACTTTTGATTGGGTTCAAAGCTACAGTATATTAACTGCATACAGGTAGGTAGATACAGTCATTAATTAATTCATTCATATATCTACATTAATTACCTACTTATTAAATTATATTAAGTGCAAATTAGTTAGTGAGGTTTGTTAATGTACTCAATTACTTCCACTTGAAACAACTGATTAGCTTGCAATATCTGCAAATCGCCATCAAGCCTCTCTCAGGTTTTAAAGAATAGAAGGCAAGAAACTAGACAACAGTTATATGAATATCCACTGGAAGCCAGCATCAATTCTAGAACTACTTATATGTTGTTCTAAACACAATTCAGTTTGACAGCTAAACAGCTTTTTGACATATAGTCATTTATATTTTGTACTATACAGTATGCACCCCCCAGTAACTGATAAAAGTACCTCCAGGGGTAGACATACTTTATCCCTAGTTGGGAATCACTGCAGTTACATTTACACAATTTAAGCATGTTACCCAATTAATTGATAAACTGTTAGCTTGTATTATGGTAATTAGTATAAAAACAAACAAAACATATACAATGGTTACTAACGAAATTCAGGTACATTCTGTTACAGTCTACTACTCAGTTTTTCTATGCGAGTATCTATCTTAAATGCCGAAGAAAAAGAAAAATACTTAAGGTCTGTTTATGTCAAGCAGCTACTATGGGACATTCACAAAAGATTTTGGCTGTTTTGTAGAAAATAATGTATAACAAAAAGAAAGCACTTCACACGCAAAAATGCAGTATTCTGTTATCTATAGCTGATGTCGTTTCAATCTTCTCCATCTCTTGTCACTTCTGCCTCTGGCAAGCTGACAAGCGCAGATCTTTTCAAAGGCAAAAAGTAGCAGAAAGAGGGAGCATGTCGGGCTGATGATTCATCTGCAAATTGCGACATTCTGTCAGTTAAAAAGGTGCGCAGCAGTCATCTCAGAGTGAATGTTCCCCTGCTCAAGTGCTCTCCACGTCTTTCAGAGCAGTGATGGAGGGCAAGGCGTACGTCGCATGCCGTCATTTTTGTCTTAACAGTTTGTCAACATCATTTGTGGAGTATACACCCGTGTTTCGTATGAAGTGGAGTGTCGGCTGTCGGGCACTGGTAGGGCCACTGAGGCTTAAAAAAAAAAACAAAACTGATCTTTATTTCCCCCCTTATCATAAGGTCATCTGGGGTTGGGATCCCTGAGCAACAGGATGAAGAGAGTGTGTCTGTGTGTGTGTGTACAGTATATGTGTCTGCACTGATGTCACGACATCTAGAGCAGCTGTTGGGTCATATCTCCAACCCGTGAGAAACATCATGACTGCAACAGCAAGTGAATGCAAGGCTCATGTGAGATGGCCTGCATCTTCAAGCTGATAAACGGGGAGGGGAGATACGTCAAACGTTGTACGTGTGGACGTGGTAACAGGGCTGGGAATTGAGGAAAGTCCTCTCATGATTTGAAACCTTTGGGAACACGTCCCATGAGCTCTCGCCTTCTGTCTCCCTCTCTCCCTCCCTCTCTGAGCTTTTGGCGCTCTCTCTACCTCTGTGGACTTGCCAGGCAGTGCTGTGGACCCTCATTAATCACAGAGGATGGACTCTTGCTCTCTGAGGCAGTGCCCAGGCTGCCAGCGCCTCAACAGCCGCCCTGGCACAAGACTGCGGGGCTGTTTTGGCATAGACGTCCGCCCCTGGCTAACCAACCCTGTCGACCCTGCATTCCGCTGCCTGGTCTTTGTGCGTGCGTGCGTGTGCGCGTGTGTGTGTGTGTGTGTGTGTGTGTGAGTGTGCGTGTGCGTATGTGGTGGGCAGATCTATTACCCACAACAAACAGCCTCATTAAATAAAGTTCCTGTACCGGGGATACGTAAACTAGCATTCTGGAATGCTCTCTCCTTTTTTAAACATATGTAGTATTCTTTCTTACTGTTTTTCCTCTCTTCTCCTTTGTTCCACTGTTCCTCTGCGTACCGGTGTCATTCTCCTGTATGCCTTGCGGACCCGTGAGCTAACACTAATCCGCCGCAATGGTATCAGAAACAGTAACTGTGGTGTTTCATAATCTGCCAGTGACCAGGATTGGGCAGCTGTTGCTTGCCCAGCACCTTTGCCACCCAGCCCCCAGAAGCCTTGGCCTGCTGCCCCGTGGCTGTGTATAATCCGCCGCTATGCCACTTTGCCCAAGAGCTCCAGAAAGCCTATGATTTTGCAAAGGTGCTGACGTGAAGCTGAGGTAGGCAAATTGTGTCCAAGGGAGAAAAAGGGAATTAAGTGAAACGGTTAATTCCCAGGCAATTCTTGGAAAAAAATGGTTATCAAAAGGAGATTTAATTTTAGGATTTACGCATGAAAGGGGGACAGCGGCCCCCGTTATTCCCGTTTTCAAACGAGGTCTGCTATACAGAGAACACATCCTTCCTGAATTAAAGTTTTGTACCACTTGAAGAACATATTACAAACTAGAGATAAACACTGGTGAAATATCAATATGTGTAATACATTTGCTTTTTGGACTATTGTTGCACTGCATTTTAAAATGTTCAACAGCAGGACACCTGGCTTCCCTGCATCTATGTCTGTCTTCTTTTTGATGAATGATTCAGACTGGAGGATTTGGTTACCATCTACAGTCGGTGGTAGAAAATTGGATATGTCCTCATTCGGGGAAAAACACACAAGCACAAACACACCGTCACGCACACGTCTAACACTTGGAAATTCAGGCACAGCGCCCAGAAAGCAAGTATTCCACAGACAGTGCTACTTTCATCTTTCTGTAGAACATAAAAAGGTCTTTCTTTTGTTATTTTCTGTCAAACTCTCAATGTTGTAGGGTACAATTCAAAGGTTCCCATCAACTTCTACAATGGTTGATTGAACCCTGACGTTGAGTCCTGTTTTGAATGCAGTGAACAAGATTGTATGGATCTATAAAATTTATGGAATTGTGTTACCCATAAAATAAACAGTTTCCCTCCATTTCACTTGGCTTATCTTTTGCCTTCTTTAAAATTATGTTTCTCCCCATATTATTTTTACGAGAAATGCTCATTGTCTCAGTGACTGCTTCCTAGCAGATCAGCAGGTGCAAGTGTGTCTGTCTCTCTAACAGATTAACCATGGCTACAGATCAAATCCTTGTTGTTCACAGGTCTGGGGGATTAGTCACAGTGGTGGGCAAGCCTGCGCGGGTCAATGTTTTCGAGCCAACCAGCCAGACATAAAATAGGTAATCTATAATGGCTGCCTCTAAGAACGGTCATGGAGCTATTAGGAATACAGAACTGAGGTCAATGATTGACTCTGTGTTCGCATGCGAGACGTTTCTCTCACAATTTATCAGCGGGTCCCGGTAGGTCGAGCGCCTGGACATTAATAACAATCTTCCTGAAAGGTTCTGAAACATGGCCTTCACTAAAACCTACAGCAGGGCAGGACAGGCCAGCACCTTGGCCCATCTATTATTCATCCTGTTGACTGGTTCACTGTCGTGGGGGCTGAAAGGGCCGGGCTCCAAGGACGAAATGCAAGTCAGAGGGCCGAGAAAAGGTCCCCTACATACAGTACCTTACACAGCCTCAATGTACTGTATTATGGGCCAAGGTGAAACTCTTTTCCAAAAGAAAAAAGAAATCCACTGGGGATATATTATGTTCCCTGACAATGGAGGCAGTGTATGGACTTCAAATGTACCACAGGCTAACAAACTACTAAGTACTGTGTGTCCCAGGGAATTTGTCCTCAGTCATATCTGTGTCCCCTAGTGCCAATGGTACGGGATGGTGTGGAGATATGACAAAGCTCCATTTCCAGTTTGGTTCAGCCCTCGCTCTTACATTGGAAGTAATCAACCTTTGACCCTTTGCCCAACTCTTTCCATTACTTTTCTTTACTATCTCTTAGCAGCAGCTATCAGCAGAAACTGATATGCAGGCTGAGCTGAATAATTCATAGGGTTGAAAAATGTGCAGCATCAAATGTGCAGGATCAACAACAGTGCTTTTCTCAGAGAGAAGGGTGCTTAAGACAAAGGGCTCTGGTGGAAAGTTGCTAGTTTGCACGTGAGCAAAAATACAGAAAGAACACACAAAAACACTGTAAAGGAGTACATTACTTGTTTGCAATTCACCTAAGCATTTTGTCATCATTCTTTAAATTGCAACAAAACACAAAAATCAAACGGTAAGGAGGTTAGGGAACAATTATGTCACTTGTCATACAATCTCGGAACTCACACACGGTCCAATGACAATTTAGCCTCTGGGACCAATGGCCAATATTTCAGGTGTAGCCAGTGGATAACCAAGCCGACTTCCTCTTCCATGCACAAGTCATTAGCTGGGTTTACATTTTGTCTTTCCGAATGGAATCTTTCCTTTTGAAGATTTCGGGTTATCTGTTTACATGAATGTCATAGTATCAGGCCTGGTGTTCACATGCGCAGTTGCAATCGGAATAGATGTTAAACATGCACACATTAAGCTCTGCGTTGTAACGTGCTCAGCATTGTAACGTGTCCCGCTAGCAAAAGGCTAAAACCGGCTAGACTCTAGTTGTACAGTACACATCGTCAGGAGAGTGAGGCTATTTGCGTGACTTGTGGAGAGATTTAGCCTCTGGCTCCAGATGAAGCCACCGTACTAACTCCCATTCACTTCTTCCAAACTTTGTACAGTGGCTGTGCAGAATAGCCTACTGCTTTGTATCCAAGCAATTCAGCAACAACAGTAGCTGGAGCATGCGCAAAAGAACGCACCCATAAAATAATTGGGTTTAACTGTAAACATGGTAGAATTTTTCTTTCAATCGGGATATGGAACAGGTTATACTACCCCTAGCTTTTAAATAAATATTAAATCGGGTTGGGCCTTTCTCTTCCGTTTGAGGTGTTTATATGGAGCATTTTGTTCACTCAGTCAGTCATTAGCAACTTGAGACATGATTTCGGCTAAATCTCTATATCCATGAACATATATCTGAATATGAATACATATACGTGTTTATAAAAAGCGAATAAAATGCTGAATTGTTAGCCGTTACAATATTTCTTGTCGGCCAATATACAGTTTTCCGCCTCTTTTGCTCTCCACATGGACATCTTACCTGCATTAAACCAAAACATGTTCAACAGTGATTGGTTAATATTAAATGGACCACTATCAAAAACCAGGACTCTTCAGTTATCAAAATCCTGTGCCGTTGCCTACGGATTAATTTGTTCATGTGTGCATTCATATGGAGATATGTTTTACTTGCCATACAAATACATGAGAAGTGAATGACCTACCACAAATTTGAAATCAATCAATTAAGGCTGTTGCAGCAACATAAGGTCAACCTATTTATGGTGCTGTTTGATATTAGTGGTCAGTTTTGCTTTAAATTCAGTGTATTGCATTTACAGTTCACCTACCATCATAGGTACCACTCTCCAGCAACAGCCCGCTCTCTTCCAGAACGCGGAACTCCCCCACACTGATGAAATTGTAGTCCACTCCGGGAACCTCCCCCTCCCTCGGCTGCCGAGTGGTACCTGCCATCAATGACACAGTTAAAGACGGCATGAGCAACTAACCATGCGGAATATGCTATTTGCAAGAGGAAAGGGGGAGAGGGATGGGGATGACACAATATCCAACATGCCCACAAGGATGTGAGTCAAGTCCAAATGCTGTACCCAGGAGGAAAGTGTGTCTACATCATGAATAGTCAACAGAACTTGGATCACAAAGCGTTGAATGCATTATTTTAATATGAAACACATAAAATCGCTCACACATTATGACAGCAAGGTTAGAGAACAGCAGAGGTTTTAGAATACTGATATTGTGTAATTGTAATAATAATCGTATTGGATGGGATTTTAATAGCACCCATTTGCTCCTTACGGGAATAACCAAACATATGCTGTACTGTATGAGCAAAGAGAGGTTGTGAAATCGGGATGATAATTGCCTTTGCCCATTTTGTGAACAAGCAGGCTGTGTAAACTCGCCTCTGATTGGGTGATCCCACATTAGTGGAATGACTATAGAGACACAAACTAACACAACTGCATGTATACTGTATGTGAAACAACTACAGCATATGTCCATCCATATGCAATTTACAGTGCAAAGGACATTCTCCTTACAAGTCCTTTCCCAGAGTGGTGGTAAAGCAACAAATAAAAGTCAGTAAGGTTATCATTTTCTAAAACTGCTCCATCGAGGGACACAACATGTATTAAGACAATAAAGTCATAAAACTGACGTCTAATGTCTGATATTTTTGTGTCTGCTGACCACAAAAGCATAGGATAGCAAGACTAATCTGTTACAGATAACTTGCTGTCCCTTGCTATTTAGCTGTGGGAAAGATATTCTTAAGAATAAAACAAAAACAGAAATTCCCATAAACAATGTAGTTCAACCTTCCAGAGGTGCTGTTTCTCTTTGGATTTTTGTAAGGTCTCCAGGTTTCAGATGATTGGCTTTGCTTTCTCTTCTCATGCAGGTCTTCCCTAACTTGAACATGATATTGTTATCCTTCCAACTCTGCGACATCGTTGAGAGAATGATTTTACACTACTTTGCCATGACTCATGTATTTGGGACACACGAAGCAACCGAACAGAACGTCCTGGCACCGTACACGAGGAATCAGGCACAGGGGATTTTAAGTGTTCAACAGACCCATCAGGTACCTCATTTTTTTCTCTGGGTCAGCATCCACCCAAATGGCTGGTAGCCACCACATCTGAAAGAGCTTAAGTCTCTGTTACAAAACCATCATTTTATTCTGTGAGACAACATCAGAGGAGAGAAGCAAGGGACCAAAAAGAGGTATTTCTTTCATTTGAATATGGTAATATGGAAATGCCCCTCACTGTTGACTTTATTTGACTAATTAACATCTAATAATGTGGCAATGTGTCATTGAATGCGTTTGCTACATGACTGCCTAATGTGACGAAAGCAGAGGTCTTGACATACCAAATTATTATTTAGAGCACTTTCGAGGTAGAGGTCTAGGTTTTGACAGCAATGGGCACAAAGTGGGGAAAAAAAACTAAGAATGGCAGAAGCTGTGATCAAATTCTTATCCAAGCCGTTGGATTAAAAGGATATAGAAAAGGATGAAAGTACATGTGCTGTCACTTCGCCCTGTGAACACACACTTGACTTTAAATCTTTTTTTGTTAGACAAGATCAGGCAATTCAATTAAAAAAAAAAAAAAAAAATTTTAGAACAGTAGCATGAAACAATATTAAAAAAAAAAACTCTAGAATGGCAAAGTCAGATAAACTGATGTTCTGCAAAGGAACAAGGCTACCATATGCTAACTACAACGATGTGGCTAAGAAAATTGCATAGCCTATATGTCATGCAAGATCTCACTGCTGGCTTCAGCTTTCTTGAGGTAAATGTAAATAAATCAATTAATCACTGAAATGTTGGTTAACTGAGTTGTCATTAGACTGACTCCCACGCAAGAGCTTGGCTTCTTTTTCGACCAAGAATTGAGGAATTTACTGCACAATATCCCTGGTTGTGCACAAAACCATGAAATACAAGTCTTGTTTGGTTATTCAAAATATGCAATCCATTAATTTTATCCTTTAACTACATCAGTCTGCCAGTATATGTGCCATTGTACCATAAGCCTAATTAATGCATCATCTTTTTTGAGAAATTAACATTCATCTAAACTAGGCATTATTATTTGATTTACGCAGGCTCTAAATATGCTGAAAGAATCGGGCTGTTACAGGCTTAACTCTTCTCTAGGGAGAAGCGATGATACTCCCTGAAGCATGACGTCTGATATAAACATCTGAAAGGAAACTCATGAATATTGCAGGAAAACCCAAAGATGACATGTAATGTAAAAAATATTAACTAAGGGAACATAAACAGGCTGTTCTCATGATAATTCTACCCAAAATTGTATGATCTATGAACACACAAACTGGAAAACTCTTCTGAGAGATATTTGATAGCGAAATATATTTTTCAACTATGTTCTACCTTACAAAGTTGAAAGGAACTGTCTTCAGTCTTCTCAGTTTGCTCTACCAACAAACATTCCTTTCTAGACTAAATAAAATTATGGAACATTTTTACCGTACTCCATTTTTATCTTCCAATGTGACTCAGCTAGCAGACTGCCCTGCCATAACGGATATTAATGCCTAGGGAAGAAGAGGTGTGTGTGTGTGTGTGTGTGTGTGTGTGTGTGTGTGTGGGTGGAAAGGTGGGCTCAGCCAAGATTCAAAGATTATGTGCTTGCCTTGGACCTCTGACACTGTGTTCCACTTCCTGTCCTCTTTAGTGGAGAGCGACGTGTATTGAAACCTCTCCACATTGTTGTGAGAGAATCATCACGCTTCCTCAACTCTGAAAAGGCCTGCAGGCTTCTGTAATGGCCGCACGTGGTCCTCTTTTGGTCATTGCAGCTCAAAAACATGTGGGGCAATTTTGTCCAAGAGTGGACAAAAGTCAGTGTGACCACAGTACATTGAGGCACATGGCACTTAAGAGCTTATAGAGTTGCTCCCTTCAACTGGAACATGCAAGCTAGGGTTGAGTTGACAAACTTTTAAACTGATGAATCTGAAGGAAAAAGTGACCTCTTCCAGTCGTGAATGTCATGAATTTGTGTGGACGAAGTGAACACAACTCCATTTTAGGATAGCCTAGGAAAATCTTCCTCCACTTGCAGATCATGTGGCAAATACAGTATGAGATACAGTATAACCACTTCAATTAATCTAGCAGTCTTTTGAAACTTTGAAAATTGATTAGCAGTTACATTACTTTTCAAATAAGTCACATAATATATCATATGCTGGAATAGAGCACCTCATAATTATCTAAATGGCCATTTCATTTTCACAAAGAATAGACAAGGTTCAGCCCATAAAAGGGGATCAAATAAGCAGCTGTATTCATTAAAATTATAAATTCAGTGGCCTAGCAAGTTATTATGATTACGAGCAATTATTTTCTGTCAATCACCCGTGTTCCGTTTATTCTTGAAGAAAAAAACTGTATCAAATGTGTTCATGGCCTTCCCTCATTACAAAATGTCAGAAACGAGAGAACATTCTAAATGTTAATTGAAAGCCATGTAGACAACAAATGAGTCTGCGGCATTGATAAATAGAGAAATGACATTTCCACTGCAGCTGCACTTTAATTTGCACCTTTTTGGTCTTAGTGTCAATCTGAGAACAAGTCAGGTATAAACAATAGCATCTTTGCAACCTTCATATGATCCCAAAGCTTTCTCGAGAGACCAATAAAGGAGCCTCTCAAACAAAAAGATCAATGCCCAGCAAATAAAGACACCTCCAACACATTTACAATGTATGGGAAAGGTATAAAGTGAAAGACATTAGCATAACACATTCCTACTGAAAATACATTTGCTTTGATGCATTCTGAATTGAATGAAGATAAGGATTTGGAGGTATGAAATGGTAAGGATGCATATTAGAAGTAACTTTAACAGCAACTTAAATAAAATTATACAAACGTGACCTGGCTAAGGGCTCAGTGGCTTATTTTTGCAGTTTAATCCATCCTATATTATAATTGATATTATTATTATGGCTGGTTATGGCTGCTGTGGGCATTTGAAGCGCTGGTGCATACTTACAAGGAATAGTGCGCAGGTACAGGTTGTCTCTGATCACCTGCTGGAGCTTGTGGTCCAAGGAACCCTTCTGGAACTGCAGGCTGAGGTAGTGCCGCAGGTCTGCATTTAACACCTTCCCTGGTGGAGGACAGGAGAAGGAGGTTAAGTGTTTGTGGCATTCCATTAATATCATTACATGGTAGGTAGGGATTAGATCAAACCTGGATTTAAGATTCAGGTTTTTCTGAAATCCTCAAAATAACAAACATGAAGCCTTTGGGTGTCAATCACAGTGTTATAGCTAGGCGCAGAGTGCAAGCACCATTGACTCATAGACTAGTATAAGATCTCATATGTATGCTTAAAGAGCAGCTGAGGGCGGTGTGATAAAGAGTGTTGTGGTGGAGAAAGAGTGATTGGGAGAATTGAGAGATGCAGATTGCCCTAGTGTTTACGCCAGTACTCTTGCTCTGTAAGCTGTGTACAGTCCAGATGGCGTGGCTGTGGAACATTACTTACTAGAGTAATACATTTGATCTTTTGTTTATTTCCATATTTGGGGATTTACTTTGCTGTCCAACTCAAGTCACTTCACTGTAGTAGGACAGAGCTGTACTAGACATGTCTTCTGGCAACACAACGTCCATTAATTCATTAAATATATAGCACATCACCCTTGACCCAGAATGTAGAATACAAAGGACATCACATAAAACATGAAGTGTATGATAAGTTGGACAGTAGTTCCAACTGCCAAATCTAACCAAAAGAGAAAGTAGATTTGGCAGTAAAAAGACAATTATCAGCGAACCATCACCCACCTACTTCAAAATCTATTGTATCAAGTAAAGTGTTCTTATTCATGCCACCAAGACATTGCAAAGAACTGCAGACGGCGGCAGATTAGAAACATTCCATTGGCTGGCTGAACATCAGCCAAGACCTGAAGTAGAACATACATTTTGATGAGTTTCTTCAATATTCACTCCATTCACCCAAATAAAACCTTGAGAATTACAGCTGCTGTTCCCCAGCTGAATGTTCCAAGCTCAGGCCGTAGCCACTGTGACGGTGCATGCTATTTCACTTGAGAGCCCAGTCCAGGAACTGGCCTGGGGCCAGAAAAAACACTGCTCCCTGTTATGTAACTCTTACTCTATAGACATTTTACCAACATTATGAATGTGAGGAATTTAGGGCAGGGAAACAAAAGCTGGCCCCCACCATGCAAACCACGAGCCTGTCAACAATGTTCCCAGAAGCTATGACACACCGTAATCACCAAAACAGACAGAGAGAGACACACACACAAACGCAAACAGTTCATGGAGGAGGTGGGAAGGAAAGGGGTCGCTTCAATGGGAGACACTGTTTTGGATTTTCCACACTACATGGGAATGTCACCCTGGCTTTATTTCCACAGGAATTATGGGCAACGGATGCTGCCAATTGTCATTACAGAATTCCTGCAGCTTGCAAGCCTGGATATCCCACTGGGTCAATCAAAATCCCTCCACAGAACAAATGAATACACATTTACACACGCACACAAACAACATTCACGGGCAACCTGGCTTTCACATAGATGAAAAACTGATACTCTTAAGAAGAGAGAAACCAAATGAGCGAGAGAGAGAAAGAGAGAGAGAGAGAGAGAGAGACAGAGACACAGACACACACACACAGAAGGCCATTCCATCCTTCGACCTCCTGCTAGGTTACAAGACCGCACATCATTGGCTTGCCAGGCCGGTAGTGTGATGCATGCGGGGCACAATGGCAGCCTTTGTGCCTTGTCATGTGGCCATTAGACATTCTCTCACACAAGAGTAACAAGGGGTTGGGACGGAGAGAGGGAAGGGGCGGAGGGCAGCGTGGGGAATGAGAGACAGTGGGGAATTAAAGATACTGTAGGTTAGAGAGAAGGGTAACAGTAATGGCTCCCCCAATATCTCTCCATGTCTGACTCAATGTCTTGCCGTAGAGACTCGGGCCCAGGGAGTCCCCATAAGACTGCACATCTATCTCTGAGATCACTTCCTGAATAGCAAATGGCCTCCATTACGCCGCTCCCCCTCCTCCCACCGCACACCACTTAACCTTTTGTCTTTTCCTCCTATCTCCCCTAATGTGTCTGTCTACCTGTTCCATCCACCTGGCTGCCTTTCTTCCATTCTGCACTGGAATCCCTGTCAGGGTTACAGGCAACAAACTCACCCGTCAGCCCGGCTCTCGGTTCACGTCTGGTTCGGGCTACACAAATTCAAATTCAGCCACATTTGCAACATCGGGCTCAAATGTGGACCGCCAGGAACGACGAACGGTGACTTTACTCCGTGTAGTAGTGTGACATAATCAACGACCAGCGATGTGGCGTCTGGGGGTCTCACGACGTCCCCAAGGTAAGACTAGCATGTCGGAATTATTTTTTTTCTCTCGCAAAGTGCTCTCTGTTGCACATATAAACACAGGCTATCAAAGAGAGAGGGGGATGCTACCGTTGCTGCCGTCAGGTGAAATATGGCGTGGAACAAGTTCACTGAGTAAAGGATCATTGAGCAGTGGCAACAAGTGCTTTTTGACGTTTTCTCAAGAGAGCAGACTACAATAACTAAATAAGAAATAGTGTAGGCATTTAAGTAACCCGGTGAGTAGGCTATAACTGTAAGCTAGACTAGGTTACCATTCCCCAGTACCAGTAGCCACAACATGGACCGTTTTGTTTTTAGCTCGTCTTTTCACACCAGGCCAGCATCACAGCCATGACCCTCCTTCTCGACGAAATGTGAACTTGTGACAAGTCGTGAATGACAGCATACGGTGTTCGGTCGGGTTCATACGTGTTGTCTCCCAAACCAAGACACGTCAAAATGTTATGGCACAATGTTTGTGTAATCTGACAAGTTGACCATAGTGAAAGACAAAAAAAGTCACTAGTACACACACACCCACACAATACTGACGACAGCATGTGCTGCTGCCCATTCTGATGTTCAGACAGTCCAGTCTCATAGGATGTGTACTCTTAGACTGTACGTTTTGCTTCATCTGCCAACATAGCCTGAGAAACAGCAGAAGGCAGAGCCCTTCGTCTCTTCTAAGCTCACCATCTATCATTTTCTGTACATGTCAAAACAATGACAGGGCTTTGTAAAAGAGTTTTCAAACGCAGGTCTTTCTCAGTCCACGTGCTGAAAAAACATGTTTCGCCAGTTTTATAATGTTGGGCTAAAGCTTTTCGCATTAGAGCTACACAGCTAAAATCAAAAGCATACCAAAATACTGACCACGTGGAAAATAATAAGCAGTTTATGAATGGAAGAAAGAGCTTTTTTCTACGAGGCCCAGTACCCGAATAGACTTTAGTTTTAAACTTAATTGTAAGCCATATATAACTATCTTTAAAGCTTACATGAACCATGACCTGCTTTGACCATACAACTGCAGGAAAGGAAACAAAATGTTAACTGGACACCTGTACTTGTTTAAAACCATTAGCGATGCTCATAATGCCACTAGGGTATATTAACATTTGGAACATTGCAATGATGCTTACGGTGAATTCCAAGCTGCACCTGAGCTCGCTTGGATTTTCACAGCAGTGCACCTTACCCAACTGGCTGAGAAACACTGTGCTAAATCCATTAAGCTATTCGTTGGCACCCAGTAAACAGCCAGTCAAATTACTGTTGGCCCTCATATAGACACAACCCTGTCCTAAATGAGCAGGGAGGTGAGGCGGAGGTGTCTCCAGTTGGAGTGCCGGTGGGTGTCTAATGAGGCCATTTTGTGACAGTGGCCCAGCCCTGGCAATGGGAAGAAAGACCCTGTTGTGAGCTAATTACCTTCAGGTCTATTTGGCAACTCGGGGCAACAAAATTCCCTGCCAGACAGGCAGAGACAGAATCAACCATCTATTGGTATCAAACTACAAGCCTTACTTTCAAATTGCAATGGCAGTTAGACAGCATTAAAGTTAACTAACACACAAAAATATGCATATCCTCATGGATGTCTGCATACATGCAGTGTTAACCAAACTTTATAATACTTGGATCATGAGCTACACTGTATACTGCAAGCTCCCCTTTAAGACAAGTATCTAAAAAGTTGTGAGGTGTTTGCTCATACAAGACAGGCTTCTGCGGCAGTTAGTCGTGCTGCTGTAGGGCTGCAATTGGCCAGCAGGGTTGAGTCAATTAGTCGATGCAGAGAAGCAAATTGGCCCTGGAGATTAACTGTAGTCAGAGGCTCTGGGATGAAAAATGGTACATTTAGGAACTCGATAACCCAAATCACCTTTGTATGCCTTCAGTTTAGTCACATCCCTCTAAAAATGCACACAAAGCACCCTGGTATCTCACCAAAAAGGTCAGTCTTGCAACATCTCAGGAACAAAATTACAGTGGCAGTGTAGCCTTTATGGAATTCATTTGCATATTTTTTATTGGCAGAAATATTTTTTTACAGTAATTAATTTGAGCTCAGAAAGCCATAAAAAAAAAAAAAAAAAAAACATTTAATGACTAAACAAGAATGTGCCTTTATAAAGTTCTATTCATCTCATTGTCTAATGGTGGGCTTGGACATGATGTGTATGGATTTACAGTCAGGGGAAAACACATCTATTGATAAACGATGTACAATATTTCCTTCTTACACTAGTTAAATATTCATGGAACTGTAGGATAGATTTGCTGTCAAATGGGCATTATACTGTCTGTAAAACTAAATATTTATATTTTGTTATTTATTCTTTTATTCTATTTTTAATCTAATACTGTTCTGCACTTCAATAGAGAATCATTTTGCAGTAGAGGCTCTGTTTTTACCACCATAATGTTGGTTACTTTTGCTTGAGATTAAAGTCGGTATACTGCATCTTCCCCAACAAACAAAAAAACCCAGACATAAACCCACATTCATAACAGTACACAAGGTGGGAAAATGTAAATAAACAACATAAACCTTCTAAATTGAGTTCCCCGTGTGACAAGGACAATAGCCATGTCCTTGTCTGAGCAGAATAGCTACTGTAAATGAAGACATTTTCACATAGACGTGTGTGTGTGGAGGAGGAGCTAAGATCAGAGGAATAGTGTCATCAACAGCATCATAATAACAATAATAATAATAAACAACAACAATAATAGTACCAACGTACAATTATTACAAAGTATCAACAATGGACACAAATGGCGCCCCATAGTACTTAGCAGAACCAGAAATTCATTTCTGGCTCTAGATGGCTTGCCTGCTATTATTGGCCCACTGTATTAAATAGCCATTAGTTACATGTTTAGAGATATAATTGGCTGTGCGCTATTACTGTGCCGGTTCATTCAAATATGCCTTCCTGATCGGTTGAGGGGAAAATTTGGCGTACAAATACATCACAATCTAGCACACTAAAAGCAGCCAGCATACAGTATGTATTGTATAGGCGGGCATGAGATTATTTCTGAAAGCAGCCTGCATACAAACCCTGTCCTTAACCAATGAACGAATTAGCATTTCTCACTTTTTAGCTGGTGCCCTCAAATTCGTCCTTCCTAATCCTATTGTGCCTTGTTTGAGGAGGACATTTAGCAAAAGTCAAACCGAAGTTAAGCCTGATTTGACGGTCACGTCGAGGAGCCTTGGCTGTGGCTGGGAGAGCCAAGAGAAATATTCACGGAGTCCACCATCGCCCCGAGGGTCCCCTTGACCTGACGGGGCCTTGCTCTCTTCTCATGTCTTCACGGTCTGCGGTAGACTGTGACATTCCCTGGTCTTTCACCCAAACACACACAGACACACTCTTCCTCTCAGTACACCTTGTGTGAAAACACCACGTTTTGTGTGCGACCCTGCTCACTGGACAAACACCGACACTGTTCCTGACAGTGTCAGTGTTGGCTGGGTGTGAACCTAATGGTGCTAGCCAGTATACGAATAGAAGAACTAAAACAGCTTGATTTTAGCATGCTGTAGGTCAGCTGTAGTGCGTGCACTGCCTCAACCAAGGTTATGCCACTTCTGGCACACATTCTGCAGGAACTATCAGAAGAAAATTACAACAATAGTACTCCACAATGTGGCACTGCGCCATTTTGTCACCTACAACTTGGAAGGGGTTTACTCACAATGCACAGTACAGACAGACAGTTGGACCAGACAGACAGAACTGCGTCGGGTGAGTCATCCTCCATTCCACTCTACAGAGCACAGTTCTAGCAGCTATCTGAACCCCGCTCCCTTTGTGCTGAGCAGCCAGAGGACACATGAAGATGCAAATGCAATGCAAGAGAACACAGGAGTAAAGGGTTTACTGTCAGCCGTGCGTGTGCGTGTGTGTGTGTGTGTGTGTGTGTAGTTCAGCCTCGCAGCATATTTCCCCCCGATCCGACTGATCTTCGTGGTGGAGGCCGGCTGGATGCGTTGTAAACACGAGAGGCTGCGCTCTGCACTCAGCCTCATCAAAGGCCTGGCCGGCTTCGTCTTTCCACGCGCAATACACAATGTACAGGGTACACCACCAAACCACCAACAGCTCATGGGAGAGGATGGGAGGGGGTGCGGTTGTGGAGATCAAAGGCTGACAATTTTATCCCCATCTCCATTATGGGCAGTGAGATTGATCTTTACATGCCCGCGTCATATGGAGAGCATGGGGAAAAGAAATATAGCGATATGGGGATGGATACCCAATGATACAGCCCGCCATCTGAACACACACAGAAGAGAATGACAGAAATAGAAATGGAAATATTAGTACTCATCACCCGTTTGGGCCGTGAATTCAATATTTTTGTTAGTCAGTTTCAGTGGTATCGTATGATGATCAAATGAAGCAATTGTCATATGGTAAAAACACCATTTTGTACCCCCAAAAATAATGATAAACTATGGCCCCAAAGCTATTATGAATTGACCAATAATGTACATCTGAGCAATTAATTTAATTGAAATTGTTGAATTGGCTTTAGAGTAACTTATTTAAATTATTATATCACCATATTGAGAGGGTTCTACCAAAATATGCATTATCAAATGTTTGCATACATATGTAGTTATTCCCTTGAGGCATCATATTGTTTTCCTAGTAACAAAATTACTCATTTGATAAAGGAGAGACCTGCAAAGTCTTATTGGGGGCACAGACTTTCCCTTCACAAGAAACACTCTGGAGCACTTGCAGAAGTTTCGATGTTGTGGGGTATTGTTTTGCAGGGCGAGAAGAGTGCTGCATTTTCTTAGCCTCGATGACTGGGGCTGTCATTGACAATATGGCCACCGATGCATCAGGCAGCTGAGAAAAATGGATGTCTCAGTTTTCATGTTGCGAGACAAATACAAGTACCGGTAACACAGCTTTGACCTACAGAGAATACTACTGTAAACATAGTGTAATATGTAATATACAGAAGGTTGTTCTGTCACCTTAATGTCAGTGACAACCTGGAATGACACTAACAATATTTCCCGCTGTGAGATGCCATGACTGTACATTGGACAACAGACAACAGAAGCCAGAAGCCTTCCCCGTCGAATGAAGAATCTTTGAATTGGTTTACAGGGTTCAATGTATTGCATTATTTTACCATCATCTCCAGAGCTTCATGTCATGTCAATGTGAGTGTACATAGCACTTGCTGTGAGCTCAATGTGCTTTACATAACGTAATAATAATACATTTCATTATTTCGTATAGGCCTTGCCTTCATACAGGAATTGCAGTGGACGTGCTTAAGAATCAATTAATAAAATAAGGGTTTCATTTCCTTTATCCTTCATGCTGGTATGTCCCTAATATACTATACAATATAACATATAATACTCGCAACATTCACAGAATATAGAAAATAGAATGTACTCTTAGTGTTAGATATACCGTTAGATACATATTTCACAGAGTGACTGTGCTAACAGTGTTACTGACAGCTTACAGGGCCTACAACAACACATTTTCAGGGATGAAGTGATATAAAAAAAAAAAATAGCAGAAGTACATATTAACATACCATTGTTTGGTAGCAGTGAGTGCAGAGAAGCATTTGAAGCTAGTTAAATGTTCTTTTGAATAGGTCTGTGTTTAAATGTTTTCCCTGATAGCTATACAGTAGGTATTATGTTCCATACTGTGGGCTGTAATTAACAAAGGATGCATCCCTGAATTAGTTTTTGCTATGCAATGTTCTGAGGGGTACATACTTGGTCCTAGCCCATGGAGAGCCTAATCTGTATGATTACTGATGCCAAAGATGCTTCATAAATAATAGAAAACCAGGGGACACGATGAGACGTTTTCATAATGTTTTATAGCGCGTGTAAGAACAAAAAAGACGGAAATTGAAAATGCAGAAATCCTCTACCTCGTCACTGGTTGTCGCCAAACTCCGTCAATGGCGCTCGCTGGTAGAAGCAGAACGTTCTCCAACTTTAAACTGAGCTGTAATCTCTCAATTGATTTTTTTAGAAGCCAGTAAACAGTCAATTACAGCCAGAAACAAAAGGCATGAATGTTTGTCCGCATGTTTTTTATTAATAAATGATCACACTTTATCTATATTTCTAAGGTGGAAGAATTATATTTTCAGTACCATCTTGATGTGGGGCCTAAAGCTTAGATTTGAGTAAATGCCATGAAACTGATTATTTTTCCCCTTGAGGATTAATGAAGTATTTCTGATTCCGATAACATAACCCCAAGACTGATAACCTCATAATATATCCAGGGGGCTAGATTTCCTACATTATTAGCAAACATTTTTCTTTTTGCTTTAGGGATTCAGTTTAATCTTCATTTAACTTTAAGAAGTTTCTTCTATCACACTTTCTATCTATCCATTTAACTATTGCAAAAAGACAGTGAGGGATAAAGATTATATCTGCAGCATCATTAGGTTCAGTAGAGATGTATGTATTTTATGTGTCACCTGCATAACTATGGAAGGATGCATTGCGCTCCCTAATGATGTCACCATGTATACTGAGAATAATAACAAGCCAAGGCAACTCCCCTGTGCCACTCCAAAAGAAATGTCATGTTTCTCAGACACCTTCTGCATCTTCAAGACTTCCTTTGATGTAGACTATAAACCAAGTTAACACATCATCAGAGAGACCCACCAAATATTCAAGGTGATTGATTAGGATATCATGATCAATGGTATCAAATGCACTCAGTCTAAGAGAACAAGAATGGAGACTTTGTTATGATCAGAGTCAAGTATGAGATTATTGATTATTTTAGTGAGAGCAGTTTCACTGCTGTGGTATGCTCTAAAGCCTGATTGAAAATCCTCAAGGATATATCTTTCTTCAAGAAAAGCATGCACTGTAGACACAAAACTATATTTTCATGTACTGTACTAATAAAATGGCAAGTTGAAAATTGGCCAAACTGATCAACTGTGATCAGTTTGGCAAATTAATACGTTTGCTTATGATAAGCTGCATAATGACTACAAAAAAGAATACAAAATCAGAATATAGTGTAAATCCAACTGCTAGCACAAACACCCTTTGCTCACACACAACATAATAAAAAACTGACATAAAATATGACTCTCCCCCCACCGTACTCTCACTCCATTTCTCCCTCCCCCACAAAACCTTAGGAATGAAGACACTATCAAATGATAAAAAGGTGACGCAGATCTCAGGCCACCATCCGTTGCAATCCATAGTGTGAGCCACGGTAGAAAGTTTTTTTTAAACGTGGTTCTTGGTACAGGTCAGGTATAAGAGCCAGACTATTTACAGCCCTATAAACAATACAAGGAAAAGTAAGGGGATGTGAAACAATGTGGCCAACGCCTCATTTAACTGTGCACGTATGGGAAGAACGTGCGCAGCAGTGCACAAGGCATTATTTTGGGAAGGTCACACCCCAGGAGCTACGGTTACTGGCTGGACGACGCACTGCATCTCCTTTTGCTGAGCTGATTCCTTGCTGTCTGTATCCATGAGTCACATCTCGCTGACATGAGCATATGCATGAGGGCGATATTTGCATCAGTTAGTGAATGCATTATGGAGGCAAGACGCAATATGCTGAAATGAGGGATGCGAAAGGTTTCTCTACACTACAGTAGTAGTCATAACTAAGGCGTGGGCAGGCCAATACTGTAAATGCCATGAAACTGATTATTTAGGCTTACAGTACGTTTCTGTCGGTTACGTAGTTTACTGTGGCCATAACTCGTAACATAGGTTTATTGAAATTGTAAAAAAAAAAAAAAAAGATAAAAATAAATAAAAAGATCTCCACTATTCCTACATATACTCTGAGACATTCCCTTCACTTTCTAGAAAAACAAGTGTGGCTGTTGGACATGACAGCAGAGTTTCAACAGCTTTTTTTTGTTTGGTTTTGCATTCAGTGTGTGAGTAGGGTGTACATACACACTCTACTCACAAGACAAGGTGTGGTCCAAGAGACCACTGCTACTGTACATTAGAGCAGTCCGTCTTGTTTGAGAAGCAGCCACACGCGCTGCGCTCTCCTGTCACGGACATGGGTTCAATGGCTGGGTTATAGTCCGTTCACCCCTGTGTTGTCCCTGCCTGCCTGCGTGTGTGTGTGTGTGTGTGTGTGCGCGTGTGTGTGTGTGTGTCTGTCTGTGTGTGTCTCATGACGGTTCAAATCCAAGGTCAGCGTGTGTGTCACGTAAGCCTATATGTGTGCAACATGTTAAAAGAAAATTATATTAAAAAAATATACAAATATAAAAACACGTGGACACCGAGATGCACCTCGAAGGAGCTTGCGGCCATTTGCCCAGCCACCGGCCAATGACATTTAGCTCGTGATTGATCTGTTTATGCTCTTGAAGGCACGGGCAGCGGGCTGCCCAATAAGCCGGCGCTGGAGCCCTAGGGAGGCGAAGGCAGAAGGATCAGTCACTGGCAGCAGATGAGAAGGCTCCAGAGGCCAGACGCCGGCCAGAGGACATCTCAAGAATCACAAGGGGAAAAAAAAAACGCTCCTCTCAACCGAATGTTTACCTCGTTGTTAGCAAGACACCCTCTGAAGAATCTAATCTGTATTCCCCTCCACCTCTTCCACTCGCACGTGCAACGACAGCTGTTATCTTTAATGAATATTCCTTCCACATGACCGATGGACTGGCGGGTAAGCGCTTATGGGAGAAGAAGCGGAGCGAGTCCGACGCGAGCATCGGCGTCTTGCGGCAACGTTACGGTACGTGACAGGAGATATGCTTTCACTGAGTCAGCCAACGGCCGTTCCTACATACACTGTGGAACATATGGGGGGGAGGGGGGTGTTCGTGTGCACGCCAACGTGCAGGACGCAGAGAGAGAAAGGAGACACCAAAATGATGTGCCTGGTGCGCTTACCTGCACTACCTGGACGTGCGTCATCGTATGTAAACACACATTTTCCGTCTAGCTAGCGAGCCAGCAACACACAAACGGTTGTTATTCTTGGCTAAACATCACGTAGCATCGCAGTCAGGCACCAAATCACTCAATAAGCATCTTGAAATATAATCACGTTGCGTCACAGAGCACACGGAAGGGACAAGGAGGATGGGTGGGGGTAATGGCACCCAGAGTGTGTGAGTCACTGTGTTTGGCCTAGAGGAGAGGTGAGTCTTCTCTCTGTTGGTCTGAAGGGCTGCGGTCATTACCATGATGTCAGGGAGATTGAAGCTTGGTGGGGCCTTCTATCCGGGAGATTGAAATTGGTTGGTTTCTTTTGTTTTAACTTTGAGAAAGGGTGGGGTGCAGGGTGATTTGTTCCATGTGTGATGGTCACAGCCGAATAGCTGACTTGCTCACACACACACTTAACCTTAAAGATGAGGGGGTAGTTTGTATCATGATGAAGGAATGTGCTGCAGGGCCAAATCTCCCAGCGAGGCTTACAGTATAACAAATAAACTGCATCAGCAGCAATGACTAAATCACCCCCAACACTCTACTTTAACCCAAACTACAACACATGACCTGGGCCTCTGCCTGGGCCTCACCACAAACGCACCAACACACTCACAGGTAATGACATTGGTTACAAAATACGGTGTCGTGAGCTAACACAACACCAATAACTACCCTGCATTCACACCGCCGACGTATTCAACTCGCAATTCGCTCAATCGCTGACGAGCTGTCGCCAAGCCCTCTCTAGTGTCGGGTTATTGGTGGGCGTGTATTATGCCAAGCACAACCAGAACTGGCGTGAGGTCTACAATAAAATTTGTCAAATCAAACGCACAAATAGTGTGAATTCCCTTTTGGAGAGAAATGTTTGTATGAATATTCGAACAGGCACTAGTTAACAGCGAGGAATTTTAAGCTAGCTATCAGCTAGAAGATGCAGAGAACATCTGTCGTGCCATTGGTATTCTCCAAACTCCGTCACCAACGGCTCGCTGGAAATTTGCATAACATTGAAAAGTTCTCAACTCTGATCCGTCACTGGGCGACGTCGTCGCCAAGCGTAGCTCCGCCCGTTGTCGCCGAGAAACGCTGGCGTCGGTTCGAAATTAATTGGAACGTCCCTTTTTTGCGAGCTGAACACGTCGGCGCTGTGAACGCAGGGTTAGGCAGCGTGCAATACACAAGAACCAAGATCACACAGGGTTTGTTTTTATTTAGGCCATACAACAGAATGGAGAGGGGGTGAGGAGATGCAACCGAGCAGGTGTGTTGGTGTTTGGTGTCCATCTTCCCACCCCACCCCCCCTTTAAAGTAAACCACAGAAGGAAAAGCATCTGGAGAAAAGACTCGCTCTCTCTCTCGCTCTCTCCCCCTTCGCTTGTATTCCCGTCACACGCTCCAGCAAGATGCCTTTGACAAGCTGAAAGCCTCGCCGTCTCTTAGAACGTGCAAAGTATGTCTCAACAAAACAGCCCAACTTATTTGAGTTGAGTGGAATGAAAAATAAAATATATAAAAAAAAGAGAAAAGATAACAGTCTGGCTGATGTGGAGAAGGGGTGTGAAGTAAAGGATTTCTGCACAAACACACACGCACACGCACGAGCACGCTCAACAACAACATCCTGTTTGAGCATGTCTCACCTGCGAGACCGCAAAAGAAAGGTTTCATAAGGAAACTCACACCTAGTCTAGAGGATTGACAATGAAAGCAGTGGTTCTTATGCACTACATGACAGGCAAACATCGCCACTATATTCTTCAAACATGGTTAGCAAAAAAAAAAAAAACATAATGGCTGTGAACACTTTTGGTTAATCAAATATAAATAGAGAAAGAAAAGAGAAGATAGCAAAGACATTTTAGAAGACACTAGCACATGCAAACCTGTACGCACACAAAGGAGGGTTAACAGATTAAGGGCATGAATCCATAGGTGATGAGATCCATTAGGCTTAATTACTCAAACCTGACTCCCATTTATTGGAGCATACAGCCCGGGGAGAGTGAAGGATCTAGAATTCAGCCCATTCGGAAGACAATGATGAATTTAATTAACTGGGATATAGCGCTCAAAGCTCTCTGCCCCATAATCCGCTTTCCTTGAGAATGGTTCTGAAAAGGATTATAAATGGCCGAGGGAGCAAGGCAGGGGCTGTTTGCAGTAAGTGAGTCTTGGTGGTGCAGGAGAGGCCGAATATCATGTATTGCTTTGCTGGGCGGTTATTTATCAGGTAACGGACCACCCATCTCAGGTGGCTGCACAGAATAGAGGTGTGGGACATGTTTGCACAGTACAGTGATAGGATTAGAAACATCCTTGGACCTACTCCACAGTATAACTGAAACTGAACAAATATTTGCTCACTGCCATGTCATCAAGACAGGACGAAAGCTGCTTTTTAGATGGGAAGTGATGGGGGCTTGTCTCTGGTTCATAAAATAAAACCCTGGCCAGATCACATCTCAAATAATCACATTATAATCACACATAACATGAACTACCAAACAGTAAACGACCCACCTGAATCATAGGTCTGCCGCTCAAAACCAAACATTAACATAGCGCACTGCCTAGGGGTCAGCGGCATATTACCATATCCCAGCGTGAGCAGAGAGATTGTCAGGATGCAGGCCTGCGTTAGGAATCTATTAGGGCCAACAGAGAGATGGCATGCTGTTGCGATGCAACCACTGATTTTCAATTACAATAGCAGATTAATAGCAATCAGCACACCCAGGTGGTGGTCGTGATTAGCCAAGCCAGGGAAGCATGCATAATGACATCTGTTCCACTACACACTTCACAGAGACTAGCCTAGCTCGCTCTAGTTAGCAAGGCTAGCCATGCAGGACAGCTACAGTAGGAAGCAGGGTACGGGACATCATAAATGTTGTCCCCCACCCCCACCCCCACTATCTCAAGGACATTTTGTAAAACTTAGAGAATATTTGATTTATGAGCTCAAACTATAAAAGCTGCTGATGTCAACGTCGTGGAAGGGAGGGCACAATAAAATAGTTTGCACTTTAGAAAAATGTATTTTGTTTTGCTTTGTAGAAATATGTGATTAGCAATAGTTTGTGCTTGCTCGCTTAATTAAATTGAATAAAGAGAGGAAACTCAACCTTAGCCCTGCCGAGGAAAATGCCACAAAGATCCTGCAGATATCCATCTGTTTGGCCTCTAATTACGTTTTTCTCCCCACTTTATTTAACATGACAATGTGAACCCATGGAAATGTTATTTCTTTTTAAACTGTTTTGCTTTAATCATTTAGTCATACTCCCAGCTGAGACAGCAAACAGCTGTTGTAGGAAAATGCCGATTGGGCTCTAGTTGGCACACAATAAGAATGTTTTTTTTTTACGTCAGTGTGAGCTGTTATATTGAGGTATGATAGCTACGGAGTCACTTTAATGGAACACAAACAATTGTCACATTTATCATCTTAGCACAACTGGACAAATATAATGACTCATTCTGTTTAGTTTGAAATGAGACTGGATACTAAACATGGAGCTATAGAGGTGGTGATATTTGAATCATGGAGTGTATATGTATGGACATAATCCAGTCACAGCACCCATTCAAAATAATTAACTATCAAATAGAAAGTGCATCGCAAGCCTTTTGCCCAGGGAGTTGGATCATAGCAGCAACTGAAGATATAGCAATGCTGATAGATTGCAATCCCTTTAACACAAACAAAAATAAACTAATATAAACATTTTAAAATAAGATGTCAGAATTAGGTCAACGTTTACGTGATAGGGACTGCAGTTTGCTTAAGTCACCGAGTTCGATAATAAACCAGCAGCCACACGGCGATCAGCCATGCCCTGCCTTAGCTTGATAAACCCCGAGGGAGATTAAGAAGGGTGCTTTAGAAGACTGATAGACACAGGTGGTAAACAATAACAACTAAGAGATGGGGCCGCATCCCTCATCTAAAACAACCTCTCTCTAAGAGCAAGGCAACTGCTAAACCATCCAGTGATTGATGCCCGTTATAACGGTCCTCCTCTCCGCCTGAGCCCAGCGTGAAATGAATATGGCTTTGGATTTATAACGCTGGCCATATTCGGTGCAGCTTGCTGTAGGGCTCCTGCTTGAACGAGAATAATAATGAAGAACAATGGATGCACAGTCCATGGTTAGTTGGGGAGGAGGGAGGGAGGGAGTGATGGGAATCTCTAAATATTTGCCTGGTTTTTCAGTGCCATGACAGCAACATGTGTCAGAGCCAGCCGTTCAAGGGTGCATCATCTGGATTCCACAGGCGTTAACGGGGTGTTTTGCTTGGCGGTGAATGGCGTCCACCGACACGCGGCGTATTAAATGCTAGATGCGGCGAGCGCAGAGCGAGACGTTCACTTGCGCGGCGTAGCTGCCTGACAAACGCAGAGAAAACGGGCAGGGACGCAGGCAGAAAATGAGCGGTGGAGGAGTGAAAGTGAACAGCCTGCGTATGAAGTAGCAGCCCGGAGCCATGCCTGAATGAGGACGGGGAAAAACTTAAAAATGTGAAAAACAATAAGCCACGTATTTGTGAGCACACAGTTGTCGTGCGGCGAAGCCATGTCCTCGTTTTGCTCACAGCACGCATCGGCTCTGCACATCTGCAGCAAAATGGGACACACGGCAACCTGTCTCCCCATTATGCATGGAAGTGGCTCGTTATTGGCTAGCTTTTCAGTATTGTCATTTCCAAACACCCTTCCTTTCCCTTATTGCTCGTATATGGGGGAGGAAAGAAATGAGTGCAGATGGGAATGAGGGGTAGCGCCAAGTTAGCATCACAATGGCTTTAGTAGAGTACACTGATAAGCATGTCTGGTGTGGATTGAAAGGGGCATAAAACAAACAAAAACAAAAAGAATGACAAAAGCGATACATTTGCATGCTAATGCCTTGTTTAGTTTGCAAAAAAGGTGGTAAAAGCAGTAAAGGCTGGTTTAGGTTATTCTCGTTCTATAGAGCAATTGGGATTTGCTCAATATCGAATAACCCTACCAAACATAAATATTTAAACTTGTTGACTTTGTGGGAAACTTTGCGTGTCCTCAGATCAGACAATTCACTGTGACATGGCTCATTGCAGCTCGCTGATGCAAAAGACTGTAATGAGTTACAAAACATCACAATGTAAATTTCTGTTCTGTTTCATGACTCTCAATAAATTGTGTATTTTGAAATGTCTCACACACACACACACGCACAGCAAATATTTTCTGATTCAATGGCGTCATTGACCTGTTATCTCCATGAGAACCTTTTGTGCACTGCTTTGGGTATTTATGCTAATTCATTAAAACCTGTGATTTAACAAATGTATAACTACAACAGAAGACTGCATTTGAGAATTGCATAATAACGCTAAGTGCCGTTTTGGTTGAAGGCAAAGATTTGACGTTGTGACCTTTCCAACATTCGCATGTGTTGACAACCAGCCACTAACACAGGTTAACTCTCAAGAGCAAATCCCTGTCTTGCTGTGAATACTAAACAGACCTTATGCCACTCACAGGATTATGAAGGACTATGATATATGACCATATGGCCTAATTTCTCTGGTTCTACTATGACGCTGCCTGTGATTGATGTTGTAGTGGCTATACTTACACACAGCAGCAGGGCTGTACTTAGCGTGCTTGAGACCAATCAGACAGCCCGCCTGCCCGCGCGGAAGCCATGTGAACTTCTGTCCGCCCTTGAAAGCTGGCACCATACTGCTCCACACACAGCACGGCGATACGTTGCATTTGCCCGTGCACGTTAGGGATGTGTGCGATTAGTCGGTTAAACACTGCTGCCATCGCTACTCGGCACCATAAATACAACTCGGTTAAACATCATTTTGTTCTAGCAGCGGGTCAGTCAGTCTCTCCCTGCCTCAGAAACATGGAAATCAATCTGCTTACGCTGAACTAGCTATGGAAGTTTAGCAAGCTATAACTTATTAACGCTTTCAACCAGACAGCCAATGCAGCATACAATATAGTCATACAGAGTCAATATAATGTGAGATTTTCATAATGCTCTGGTCTCTCCATCCCGCTTCCTGTGAATAATGGAGCGGTTTTGGCACCATGCCATTGTTGTATCGTAGGCTATAACTGTTCATCTTCCGAAGATCAAGCGGCCTATAGATTATTCTTTTTTAAATGAAGAGAAAGGAGGCTGGTGGAGAGGGAAAGATAAAGAGTGGTCTCCATCTACATACAAAACAGCTAATCGATGAGTGCAGCTAAGGAGAGACCTGCAACCTGTACACACGCTGACAATGTTACAATGTTAAGCCTGGTTGTGATCAATTTGGACGGTTTGATGAGTGTTTTGCTGTTTTTAGACTAGTCTAAGTTACATTTTTCCTTTAAAACAACAAGGAAATGAGTCGCTAGGAACATCCCTAGTACACATAAGTGTGTGGATGTATCTCGTATAGGGCCTTTTCCCCCCTCAGCCAGGCACACTGGTAGGGTGCAAGACAGGCATAACCCCCTTCCCTCGCTCTCTCCACCCCCATCCTAGCAGGGGGGTGGGGGGGGAGAGAGCTCGTTTGTGAGCCCTGCTGAAAGGGGTCCAGAGGTGGTTTGACATGCATGACAGGTCGTTGACAGGTCACAGAGCCGGCGGAGATCAAACGCACAGTCTACTGCTGTCCCCGGAGCTGAGGGCCCAGGCCTCTAGGGAACTCTGCTCAATTTCCTCAGAAACAGTGGGCCTGTGACAGGGCGGCCATGTTTCTGCCCCTGTGCAGCTGTGTTATTCCTCGTCTTTACAGGACAGGCTACTTCTTGGACGGTGACATTCAGAGCAGAACATTGCCGTTAACCTACTTACTAGAAAAGAGTAAAGAAGTCAGAAAGTACAGCCAAAGAATAAGATCAACAAATGATTCCAAATCTAACTATAACTGCAGTGAGAAGGGGTTAAAAGCACACACCGTAACACTGATTAAATTCACTGCATGTGTCACTAGTTTGGGTCCAGGAGCTAAGGTCCATAGAGAGGAATGTCTGAGGAGGAATGCCGTTTTGTGACCAAATCGCCACGCCCTATCGGCTTTATTCAATCGCCAAAGTCACTGAGTTGTGAACACGGCCACACCGAACGGCATTAAGACGGAACTGATCCATCTTTTCTAACGGATTGCAGGAGTTGTACTTAAAATGACATTGTGAAAATGCCAACATGAGATTGAAGCTTTTACATGACTCAACTCAAATAGACACACGGTTCTTACATTTAGAAGGCCACATCCAATTATGAGACGGACAGCAGAGGATTCTCATGGAAAATAATAAATTCTAGCAATCACATTGCTCTCATATAATCAAAACTGACAAAGTATACGCTTGTGTTGCATTCGATAGCTGCATTCACCCCCCCCACCGTCTTGCCCTGCGTGTACAGTATATAAGCGAACACACCATTACAAGTTATTACCGTGGAACCCCGAGTGGTGCATATAAAACTAATAATAATTAGCTTAGTTCAACTTAATCGAGAACCACCTGCACGCCATTACATTCGCAGCAGGAGAGCAATGGCCCCAGTCTTTCCTCAAGCTATATTGGCAAATAAAACATCTACACAAGGTGATGACTGAAAGAATCCTCAAATGGACATTTTCCTTTAGCTGGAGTGCTAATGATATGAGCTATATGCTGAGACTGGATATCGATTTAGCTAGACAGGCACAAAGTGTTCTATGAATCCTATTAGCAATGCAATACATGCTGTAGTCGCATTAATTACTGTATGCTGGCACGCTGTCTAGACATGTAATGTGATGAAGTGTACAGGTGCGGTAATCAGTGTTCCCTATATATAAACCACGCCATCAGACCCAGTTTGGCTTGTGTGGATGAATGCAAACAGCTGGCTGGAGCACCCAGGGTTATCCATCTCAAGCTGTGTCCTTGAACACACGGAGGGTGAAGCAAGTAGAGCGAGAGCCACAATGTACTCTATATTTGTTTTGCCCATGTTCATGTATGCTTTTGCTACTGTAGTGCGACATCAAAATGTCCAGATATGATTGCACAGCTGTGGCAGAACAACTGTCGGTGGTGAAACTGGATCTGCCCTGTATTGCTACATCACCAGTGGCACATTTCACAGAGTAGGGAAGAAAAATAAAAGACATGAGAGAAAAAAACAAGAAAAACTGAGAAAATAAGCAGGCCTGCCTTATTTCAAGTTATATTGTAGCTTATTATATCCATGCAGTGTTGCTATGTGACTTAATATAATGGTGTGCCTTTTCTTATTTTGGATAAGATAATAATTACACCTTTGAGACAGTGAAAGGCCATCTGTTTCCCAGTAAGTGCAATCAAAGAGTAAGGGCAGACACTGCGACCTCTATTTGTTGCCAGCGGATTTCAACAATTCATTACGGGGATTCAGAGCAGTGAAATTACAAAGTTATTCAGTGCCCCCTCTTGTTCCAATCACCCACTGGACTCAAACACAGTCATGCAGAGTGTCACATAGAGAAGACCTGTTATCTGTCTCCTGACAGCAGAACTGGTTCCCCAGCTCCTATAACAAGGCATGAGACTAGCTGCTAGTGGTGTTTCACTACTGCATGCCCTGCGTGTCTCACAGCACTTAAGACGTTATGTATTATGCATCAACATGCGCAGATACCATCCCCAACACAGGTACAGTCCTGGTGCTGTGACCCTTGTATAAGGGGTGTATGGGTTAATCCTAATATGGTTTCATTATGTGGCTTCACTCCCACTGAAAGGAATGATATTGGATTCAGTCTCACATAGATCCCAAAGGATTTCTTGTGAAGTTCTCAGAGGTGTGGACAGCTCAGAATAATCCATCTACCTGCAGACAGTCTCAACTTCTTATTCCTTCCAGTGTGTGACTGACTGGGGAAGAGAGAGTCTTTTAATGTATTTATTTTCCATCAGGCATTTTTCTGCACACCTCGAGCGGGCCCTTGCTCCCCCCATCCATCTGTTGGCCGTCCCTCACACTCATTAATCCTGCCTGTCCCCAGGTGGCTGATAGTTGGAGCTGTGTGATTAAGCTCAAATGAACCACTAGGAATAAATAGAATCTTAAGCCTCTCATGAGATGGAGGGAGGGGGAGAGGGGGCGAGAGAGAGAGAGAGAGAGAGAGAGAGAGAGAGAGAGAGAGAGAGAGAGAGCAACAGATTTTGATCGGAAGGTGTTGGGGAGCGCTCGCCTCCACGGGCTGCATGCTGACAATTGTTTTGCCTTGAATGCAGCATTATTTTTGGCAGGCTATTTTCGACTTTAGTCGCCTGAATGTCCCTTCGGGGATCAATAAAGTACTATCATATTTTATCTTAACTTAGTCTTGGGACAAAATGCTTATGACATTTAGTTAGTTAGGCTAGCTTTCATAATTAATACCTTGTCCAATATTAACAAAAAATGTTTGACAAAAAATCTTGACATTAGTAGATATTGTAACTACATTTAGTTTTAGTCAGCTAGCAGCTAGTCAGCTAACTGACTGTATTAACACAGTAACAAATGGTATTTTATCATCAAAAGTCAAATCTTTAGTCAAAATGTAGTACTGTATCAACTACATATGAACTTCACAAGTACCAATATCAATAGAGTAACGATCTGCTCTAACTACTGTACTAAATTCAGACATGCTTGAAATCAGATTCTACTCTAACGTGTAATCGAAATCAGCACTGCAAGCCCATGTTAAGACGCACACATGATTTAAGGCATGAATCACCTTTTATCGAATGAACACACCACTGTGACGCGGCCGTGTTTGCATGGGTGTGGATGAACCGTTCCATCGAGTGCATCCCCGTCTCTGCCCATCGACCACCGCTCTCGTGGGCTCAGCCTGCTCTCCCAGAGGCCTCATCATGCCATGCAGTCCTCCAGTAAGTCAGCGCTATTGACAAGCTGTCCCGCTCAGCCAAATAGGGCCTGGCTGGGAGTACAGATACTGCTCTGGCCTTTTGAAGTGGACATGATGGATGCTATCGGGTCTCTGTGTCCTATTGGCTGGCTATTGTATGTCATGAAGCCATACAGGAACCCTTGTGTTTTATAAATCCATGTTGCTGGCTTTGTTTAAAACGGGTGATGTGGAAAGCAAAGCGAAACAATACGACGTTGTTGCTCGGTTAGATGGATGGGCAAACCTGCATCATGTGCGAACTCTATATTAGACGCTTGGATGAAATAATCAAAGTCAAATTGAAGAGGCGTAGTGCTCATCGTCGTGCCGCGAGACATCTGCCCCGGTGTCGGTGCTTAATTGCTATTTTCTTACTTTATTTTCCTTTTTGGTGCACTTCACCATATTATCAACACGGGAGAAGGAACGGGTGTAGTTCTCATTAAGACAATGAAGGGACACAGGTGAGGCATTGCTGGGGTGGATAACAAGAGCCGTGATTGGCCACGTCTCCCTGCATGACGCATGAACCACATCCTTGCTGGAGCCATCGTCTCTCCGTCTCAGATAGTGTTCTCTACACTTCTCATGCCCCAACACCCCCAGAGTTTTCTCTTTCCTATTGCTCCCCCGCCGCTGCTACTGCTGCTGAATGTCCATTTCAATGTTACACAACTAGGTCTTACTAACCGCTTAATATCTCATCTGTTGGAAACCTTCGCATGAGCCTCTTAAGGTTGTCTTGGTTGGCTGTATAAAAAAAGTTGAACGGAAAGGACTCTGTATTTGAACTAATATTGGGGTAACATTTTCTTTAAAGGTCTTACAGTAAATATGGGATATTTATGAGATTTACCTTAAAGTATATCTGGAGTAAATTTAAAATATACTACAATAGCTGGACAACAGGCATGGAAGAATAGTATCTATCGGCACTAGCTAGTAGCTAGTGTATTACTGTGTACACTACGCACAAGCCGCAATAACCTTATAATATGATCTCCAGGTATGAAATAATTGTATTAGCTGGGTAACATGGCATCACTGACAGCAGCACAGCTGTAAACCGGGAGTTCACATTTAATAAACAGTGGTGTGCCATATACAGTAAGTATACCCAGGGGACTACTGCTGATATATGTTGTAATCCCAACAGATATTGTGGCTATACGCAACGTATTTTCATCTACTATAGAAACAGGCTGTCAGCTCACTACATTTCCCAGCTGCCGTTTCAACAGGCTTCATTATTACGTTTCTGCTCTCTGCGTTTGGCTGACCTGTGACCTTTCCCGCCAGGCTGCCCTCGTCAACAGAGGACCGACACTAGATTAGTGAAACCTGAAACACATCCGAGAGAGGGCCATGAATGCAAAACACAGCAGAAAGACCGGTCCCTCTGCATTCTAGACTCTCTCCAGTCTCGGCGCATTCCATGCATTCCACTGACCAGCTCACATAGACATTACTTGAAATAAAATAAAAAGTAATACAAGTGATTTAAGACAATGCTCAGTGCTCATTATTTCTTAATTCAATATGCAGTTATTTGCGATACATTGTGTAGTTTCATTAAGATTGATGTGGAGTGTAAGTATGGTTTGATGAGTTGTTGATGTAATGAGGTGAGACATGAGGAAAAACCTGTTCCCCTTTGTGGATTAGGAAAATCCATACCTGGCAACAAGTGCGCTTTCCAAGCATTCAGTGCAGAAACCCTGACACATGCTTATCTAGCCACAAATCACACAATGCAGACTAAAGGCTAAATAGCTCAACTTCTGTGCTTGACAAACACCTGTGGATTTATATAATAGGGGTGTGAATCTTCACTGGTCTCACGATTCGATTATGATTATCGTGTCAACTATTCAATTCAATCACACGATGCATCACCTCCTCAATATTATATATTACTGCACATGGTTTTCACTAACAAATTCAAACAGTCAGATATACAAACTGAATATTTTTTATTTTATCTGCTGTTTATCTGGGGCATGCTTCCTCGGTGAAGATTTTGTTTTTTTATCATCTTTAAAAGTGGGTTTACAGTTGATTTTGCCATGAGAATATAGGGGAACACCCTTGAATGTTAAACATACTGCTACAACAGTACTACTACAGTAAGGGCACTGTGACATTACTTAAATCTCACAATGAGAGGAGATTTTAACACTATTTTTACAAAATCTTAAATTATATAACTGGATGGAAATTTTTATTTTCTTACAAATCATTGTCTTTAATAAAAAATGTATTCACACTACTGTTGAATGGGCTCTGTAGTCTGTAGTTCTAGTATGACACGAGAAAGGAGAAATAGGCAGAAATGACTACTAGCCTTGACCTATTCTGAATTGTTGATAGTCTAGGAGTGTTCAATATGACCAAAATATATCCCAATATACTTTTATATCCCGATAACTTCACATATCACGGTATAGCAAGTTCTGTAAATTAAATTAATAAATAGTTTGTCATCCAATGACCCACCCCCCCAAGGCTTGTGCTCACATTCATAGAATAGAACTATTATAAATAACACATTTATAATAAACACAAACAACACAACGCAGCCTCTGAACCACAGTGAGCAGAGGAGATGAACTCAGAATTTGTTACACTGAGTTCAAATAAACTATATAAACTAAAAGAAACGTGGCAATGTTTACAAGGAATAACATTTTTAAAAACAAAATACCACAGAGGAAAATAAGGACAAAGCTCTGCAAAAATAAACTTTTTGAAGTTTGGAGATAGCGGAGAACGAGACTACAGCTACAGTATGCTACCTATGCTACTGTATATGAACGCTGGTTTTAAGTTTACGTGCGTTACTGATATCTCAACACATTTTTAAATGGATGTAAATGTGCGATAAACGGCGATTCATTATTTGGGCCGGTAAAACGCCGCTATGCTTGGCCAGCGGCAGTGGACCAGCCTGGGCCGTCGAGTCAAAAAGGTTTATTTTGGTAATGGCTGTCTACATGGCTTTAAACATCTGTTGTGTGAACCATCGCTGTCACTTTGCTCACTGATTGGTGAGTTAACATTCATTTTTTTTGCCCGTCCATCAATGTCATTGTGGAATAATAATCATAACAACAACAATACTGAGTGAGCCTAGCGGTGGATCATTAATTCAACACAGAAAACAACAAATGAATACAACTGTACTCAGTTTGAGTATTTGCACATAGTCTGGCTTGACTCTTACTGAGCTGAATGAAAGTGGTTGTAGAGATTCTGTTGATAGCTGCCTGTGGAAAGCCGTTTGGACATTTTGCAGATAGACACTTTAACAATCAACATTCATGTTATTGTTGCTATGCAGACATAGGCCGTCAGGCCCTTGTAGAAACGTAAGGCAGCTTTATTTATATAAATAAATAAAATAATAAAAATAAAAATAAATAAAAATAAAAAAAGGATAACATACATACAGTATCTCACAAAAGTGAGTACACCCCTCACATATTTGCAAATATGTGAGCATATCTTTTCATGTGA
>JAOEGT010038558.1:0-23642 GCA_025447795.1 Speoplatyrhinus poulsoni | reverse complement strand
GCACTTTGTGTTACATGAATTTGTATGAAAAGTGCTATATAAATAAAGATTGATTGATTGATTGATTGATTGATTGAGGATTAATCAGGGGTCCGGGCAGGGCTTCGAGACTAAATGTGTGATTATTTAGTCTCCAACGAATCCTTGCCCGGACACAATGGTGTGAATGCAAGTTCACAAAAACTACCACTACATTTTTCAGCTCCCAGTAAGTGGTGTTTCAGGATGCTTTGTTACACAAAGATGAACTTTCCGACAACACCACTATATAAAAACTGAATTGATTATACTCAAATGTTACAATACAGTAACTATAGTGCATTTATTTAATGAAAATCAGGCCCCTGTGAGGTATTTCTTTCCATTCAGCTTGGAAATGACTTTCCAGACCACATAACCTGCCCCCGCGTGTATTTATAGAATTGATCTGGCAGCCTCTAAAAATAACACATAGTGCATGTAATTTACACTCTCACTGTGTGTGTGTGCACTGCGCAAGTGTGTGTTTGCACAAAAGTGTGTGGAAGTGTGTGCAAGTCCGTGTGCGTGCGCACGGGCGTGTGTGTGTGTGAAGAGGCAGGTCCAGCAAATCGGCATCGCACTCCGGCAGCTCGGGAGGTCAAATGAACGACACAGCAGATTTACAGACTAGAGATAAACGAGAGAGAGAGAGAGAGAGGGAGAGAGAGAGGGAACAAATAACTGAAGTGGGAAGAACAATAAAATAATCCATTTGAAAGGGAGAGGAGACTACAGTGTGTTTGGCATGAAGTCAGGACACAAAGAAGTAGACGCTCTGATGGATGGATTAAGAGGAAGAATGATGAAGAGCTGGGATGTGTGTGATATTGATTCAGCTATTGATGAACATTAATTCACACTGTGCAAAGCAAACGTGGCCGAACAGCTCATCGCAGACAACCCTCAATTAGAGAGAGTTTGAGAGAGACAAGGAGAGACAGACAGTTGTGGGGGAAAAGAGCAGTTATTGACATCAGGCATGACTAATTGACCATAGTCTGGGTGGGAGGAATGCATTGTGGGTAAGTGGGGCGTGTGGCCTTGGGGAAGACGAACATGGAAATAGGCTAATGAAGGTGTCGGGTGTGTGTGTGTGTGAGAGAGAAAGGAATAAAATTTGTCTTTGTGCACGTGTGGGCAGACTGAGCACATCTGCTGTTCCCCCAGCAACAAGCAACATATAACATAGTTACAGTTCACAACTCATTCAAAAGAAATTGGAATACTGACACCCACGCACGTAAATAGAAATACAGTACTGTAAGAGGGAAACTATTAGGCTGTGATGCAACACTGTAAAGCAAAAATACAGTGTACAGCAGGAATATATTGGACAGCCACGATTATATCTACTGGTCTTGCTGCAGATATGTCGGTATTTGTAACGCTGGGATGATGCGGCAAGTGCAAGCGAACGAAAACAAAAGGAGAAACAACAAAGAGGTCGTACGCTCAACGAGCCCCACGGCTCAGTGTTTAATGATTAACTTAAATAAACTCAACAGCGTACATAAACTCAAAATAAACAGGCGTGCACAGTCACGTAATCTAAACAGAGACCATGAATACAAACGTGAAACACCAACGGAACAGGACCGTGAAACATGGACACGAAACAATAACCCACCCCCCTGTCCCAGTAGTCCCCAGCCTATATGCCCTCACACCCACACGGCTGAAGGCAATTGATCTGATTGCACGTGTGGGTGTGAGGCGCTGGGGATGCGGACAGTCCTTCCCCGGTGTTACCACCCCGGCGAGACGACGTAGATGTAACAGTATTGACATTTAAACCAGGTAGTCTTGACTTATACTGGAAAAGAGGTGGACAAGTTACATTTTCGAGGGTTGTCACATATAAGTAAAGGCTAGTACTTGCATGCCTAAAAGGGAGATAAGGACATTCCTTCAGACAATCTCCACACCAAAACGCAGGTCGGTTTGACTAACATGATCAAAAGAGAGGAACCTGCAGATGAGACTGGCACACGCCTGCTGGTGCAACTGCCTCCTGCCCAGCAGCCATATGCATAATATCCTCCCTCATACCATGCTGACATGCTGCTAATGGCCAGTCACATACTCAATGTTAAGTTTGCATTGCCCACCAGGTCGCTCACTGCAGCTATGTAGTTTAGATATCCTACTATGCTGATTGATACTGTATCGCGTACATGTTAGTAGGCTACACTTGGACATGCTACATGTTGTTAACAGTAAGATTATCCACAACTCAATCATTCATTCATTTAGGCTAACTTTTTGGAAACTACAAGCAGCAAAGTAGAGGTTTACCTGCATGATGAGACCGGTAGCCTACCATATAGACATGGGCATACACAATCTTACTGTATGAATATGCTCCCTCATAACATGCCACTGACATGCTGCTTTATAGACAATGAATCTGTATATCTCTATATCTCTATATGATAAATAGTCTTAAGTCATTCACAAACTCAATCTGAAGACATTTAAAATGTTTTGTTCACAATGGCCACTGTATTGCTCGAGCTACTGTACTGTTTATGATCTGATGCTGATGTGAATATCTTAATGTGTCCATTAGGCCTGCTCACTGTGTTTCACCACACATTCACTATGCATTTTGAGGGGCACTGTTTCAATCATTGTAGGATATAGGCTGTATTAGAAACAAATAATTGCACTATTGAATTTGCACTGAAATATTGCACTAATTCTGTGCTGTTTTTTCCAATGAAACAGCACAGAATTGCCAAAACTGTTAAACAAAATGTTACCATAAACATGCAACTACAGTCTGAAAAAACAAGGATGCTTAGCTTCCCTTGGCCTCCGGGAGAACACGCCACTGCCCACCCCATCACCTCCCGCTGTGACTAGGTGCCCTTGAGCATCAGGTAATCTGCTCCGCAACCGCCAGTGGAATACTAATGTTGTACTGGCCTTCTCCCGCAAGGAAATGTGTCACTGAATGACAAGTCATTAAAATAAAGTGAAACCCCATATAAGAACGTTTGTGCTCAGCAGGAAAGGAAACATTTGTTGTAAATAAGATATGTACTACATGCTGCTTACTAGCATATAATTGTATGGATATGTCAATATTGTGTGTGTATGCGAATAAACTGAATTTCAAAATAAATGTTATCGACCAGATGTTTTACCTGCATGATTTTCTTGCAAACAAAAATCAAGCGTGTACTAGGGCTGGCCCCAAAAAATCGATTATTCAAGTATTCGTTCATTGGGTATGTATTAGATTTAAATATTGGGATTCGAGTATTCGTTTTTTCACATTATGGATGCATGTTTTCCCATTAATCCCTACTGTCTCCATATAAACCCACATGTTGAAATCTCCTGCCCTACACTGTGTCATCAACACAATTGATTGCAATTGGCTCTGTTTGTAAGAAGAGAGCGAGGCTATTCATTCAACACACATTCTTTTTGGATAATACAGGATATATATGCTATTTGACAGCTCTGACTGGCTCAATTGACGTGTCATTCAAAGTGGCCATTTTGAGTGTTGCACGCAGTAAGCACACATGTTTACATGTGTGCTTACTGAAGCTAGGAATTGAAGATTTCTTATGTTATACTTCTTAATTATAGTTAAATGTTTTTGAGAGAGTATTTGAATACTTGTTTGGAAATGCCATCAAGTATTCAAAACCTGTAAAATGGTACTCGGGACAGCCCTAGCGTGTACTGTATGAACACATTCTAGTGCCATACTTGTCAATCACCCATTTTAGACTGGATCTGATGATTAATGTCTTCTTTTAGACTTTCTCTATAGTCATATATATTTATCAAATAAAAATAAAAATATATATTTTTTTTTAAATGCAGCAGGTATATCTATGATACAGTACTTATCCATGCATCTTAACTGCATTTTACTGTTGTGATGGTGCTCAATGCGGGATGTGTGCGTGCATGCGTGCATGTGTGTGTGCGTGCACTGTGCATGATTGTGTGCGTGTGCGTATGTGTGTTGTGTGTGTGTGACTCTGCATGTTCATGGTAATGTATAGGATGAAGCAAACTGGGGGAATATCCCACAGTCCTCTGTGGCATGACTGCCAGCAGATCAGGACGATAAAGAACTTTGAAGATTTGTTTATAGCAAAGGAGGAAAGGGGTCACCTGCAGGTAAAGGGGCATGAGAGAGAGAGCGAGAGAGAGAGAGAGAGAGAGAGAGAGAGAGAGAGAGATCAATGGAGACTAGTGGGAGATAAAGAGTAAATAACAGGCTTAGGGACACAGGCAGGGCTAAGACTATGGTGATAACATAGACATTGAGATGCCATTGAAGGCAATCAGCCACCTCCAGTCTCCACAGTGCTTCACTGATTTTAGCTGCAAGACAAAGAGGAGAATGTTACATTAGGCACACACACAACAAATATGTATGTACTGTAAGCAAGTGTATGTCCTGAGCTTATACTGTAGTCCCTCTGTATGTGTGTGTATGTGCGTGTGCGACTAGTGAATATTTCAAAAGAGTGAGGAGCTCATCGCCTGTGGAAGAGTGGAGTGGATGTGTTCAGTCATTAGGAACAGATTGGCTGCCCTCCTTCTCTCCTCCTTCCTCTGCTATAACACATAGTGGGGGGAATTGGGAAAGCGAAGGCGAAATGTTTTGTGAATGCCAGGGCCGAAGTGGAAGTGTTGTCCATGACATGCTATGATGTACGCGTCATTGGCTGTTCACATGGATTTGCTCCCGAGCGTGTGTGTGCGTGTGTGCATAAGCGATGCTGCTCGGCCTCCTAGTGTGTCCTTATATCTCCTACGGCTCTCAGGACCAGCTGTGATTGATCAATTAGCCAATCGATAAGCCTGTCAGTCAATGGGGGCGATCACACACTCATCCCCTAGAGAACTACATGTCCCAACAGCCCCCCCATTCATGTTTGCATGAGAAACAAAGAAGGTACAACAGTTAGAAGGGAACATAGGTCACATGAAAATATAGATAACTGGGATCGAGAGAGATAGAGCTGCTGGGAAATAGAGACAGATCAAATAGATGAGGTTTGAAGACAGAGCGAGGTGATGAGAGGGAGAGGGAGAGAGAGAGAGAGAGAGAGAGACAGAGCGAGAGAGAGAGAGAGAGAGAGAGAGAGAGAGAGAGAGGAACGGAGGAGAGAGAGTGTTTAATTATTCAGCATCATCCATGTTCTCTATTTATGGCCCTTTTAAAGCGGCCAGTGAAAGACACACACACACACACACCCACGAACAGACATGAACACACACGAACACACACGCACACACACACTGCTGCAAAGACTCACTAGGGAACCAACAACATCCAAAGCAAAGAGAGTCATTATATATTAATATGAAACATACACAGACATAATGGACTGGATGAAGAAGGGAAGAAGCTATAGGAGAGAAAAATCTTCTCAGAACTATTTCGCAGAGATTTTGAGAGAGATCAGAAGACAGAGAGAGAGAGATAGAGAGAAGGGAGAAAGAGAGAAGAAGATCATATAATTTAACTAGATGGGGTAATGGAACTGATGATAAACCTGTTATCTCTCGCTCCCAGACACACTGAAGTGCAGAAACGCTGCACATTAATGGCCTGCTATCACCAGCAACATAAAACACTGACCATTGCTATCACACACACACAGACAGTAGACATGTCTGTGTGCGTGAATGTGCACAACTATAAAAACCACACACACAGCTACTTCATGGAGGGCAGCAGATATTTGCTGAGTAAGAGCAGCACCAGCGAAAAGCAGTGAAAAGAGTTTGAGTTCACGTTTTGTTCAACGTGACATAGTGTAACAAAATTGGCAGAAGACCAGAAGTAATTATACCCTCAGAATTGTGAATATGGTTGATAAGGGTCTATAACAATGCTACGTAACATTACATTTGTCCAAAAGGATTTAGGTTTCCTGAATAACTTCGAAGAAGTCAGTCAGACCATTTCAAAATATATCAATCATTAACTGAGCCTAGATTACAGACAAATATTATCAGATGGCCGGGATTATCAGACGATATTAGCACATCACAAATATTGATTCATCATGTTGGCCGATAATTGACATACAGTAAATGGTTGAAAAGTTAATTGTGAAAATATTGTGCCAAAAATGCAATATGGGTCTGGCTCTGATACATGCCCTGTTCAGTTGTATTTACCTGACTATTCTCAGCACGACAGCCTATTGCCAGCTGTCTGCACAACAGAGCGGGCCCTTTCCATGGCCGGGTCTGTGCTCCACCAATGTACAGGAGCTGAATGTCAGGCAGCCAATGAGCCGTGACTTTCACCAAGACAGCACAGTCAGCAAAACCATGATACGCATAACTCTCCTATTCTCACTGCGTTCCTGCTGCTACACTCACTCACACACTGTCAGAGATGGCGTCTAGGTGTACGGAGAGCTGGCCTCGGCCTGACCGATCACCTCGTCCAATCGACACAGAGAACACCTCCCCTCCATCCCCACGTGATACCATCTGCTCCATTGGGTGCACAAGCACACACGCATATCTGCATTGTGCTCACGAAATACACACACACACACACACACACACACACACACACACACACACACACACACAATGTGTCTCCACGCACACGAGCACACACACATATCTGCATTGTGCTCACGAAATACACACACACACACAATGTGTCTCCACACACACGAGCACACACATATATCTGCATTGTGCTCACGAAATACACACACACACACAATGTGTCTCCACGCACACGAGCACACACACATATCTGCATTGTGCTCACGCAATACACACACACACACACACACACACACAAACACACACACATTGTGTCTCCTCGCACAGGCAGACACATCTGCGTTGTGCTCACACGTGCATATACAGTACACACACACACACACACACACACACACACACACACACACACACACACAGAGGTGCATACTATTTTTTCACACTGATGAAACGTCCGGCTCCTCCGGGGTTAGCAGGAGACCAGGAGGAGAAAATAGGGGAGGAAGTGGGATGGAGGAGGTGTGAGCACCGGGTACAGGCAGGGGAGGAAGTGAGCGCACTGACTTAGACAGAGAGATTGAGCGTCTGAGCGGCAGCGGGAAACATCTGAGGCCGACCGACAGGGAGAGAGCCTCACACCACAGCTTCTGCCTCCGCAATGTCACCGCCAGGGACAGGAAGCAGCTCGATACGAGCACTTCCTGTGTCTCCTGATAAACAACCCCCCTCTCCACACACACACACACACACAACCCTGTCCACCTCCGGGCAGAAAGAAACACAAGAGGATAAAATGGTGAAGGGAAAAGAGGAAGGCCCATTCTCTTAAAATGCATTGTTTTTGCCCTGGGTTCTTCACTTCTCCATGTTTAACAACGCTCTTGTTCGCCGCACTTCTTGCTCTCGGGCATTTTATCATTGCTGGTCTCCATTAACTCTTATATAACTAACATATAGTGTGTGTATACTGTACTTATACACAGACACACAGCATACTTTGTGTGCATCATACCTTGTACACCTGTCCATAGGTGCCATTTCCCACCAGCTCCACCAACTCAAAGATGCCAGCAGGGTCCTAGAGGAGACAAGCAGAAACCACACACACATTAATACACATGCTAGCATGCCAACACAACACTGACAGGCTCCTTTAGACAGACGTTGTAATAAGTCAGGCACCGTTAGCATCATTGTATATTAGCACTCTCTGCACGTGTGTGTAAGAGGTAATATGGAAAGCGTAGGACTTTATATTAGGACTGCAGCCAGGCCAGATAGCAGCCTCAACCACGACAGCTTCCATAAAAGAGCCACACATCAGTGGCTCCAGGCAACATGGCACAGAACCCAGTGACCCTCAGCACGCACGCACGCACACACACACACACATCCCCCTTCTTTTCTTGGGTGTTGCTACAGCATTCCAACAATAGCTGGTATTCACTCTCTCCATCCATCCACTTTCTCTCTCTCTCTCTCTCTCTCTCTCTCTCTCTAGACTCTACCAAGCCACTGCCTCTCATATATTGTCCTATGGTGGAGTCCAGGACTGTGCTTGGCGCTCCACTCACTCAAACTGTGTGCAGCTTCTACACTCTATTATGTCTCCATTACAGACATAATAGAGTGCCATTGTAAAAGTTTTCCAAACATTCTCCTCACTTATACTACTGGTGGTATATGGAGGGTTTACAGTACTGGCAGGTCTCTTAGTCTCATAACACAGAATATAAGTCAAGCTGAAGTTACAGGAGGTTATGGCTTCTTCAGTAACAAGTGGTTATGTTCCTGTAGATGACATGACTTCTGATATTAACCCTATAATGATGTAGCCTATTTCTGAAGCTGAAATCAAAGAACTATAATATCAATCAATCAGGTTCATAATGTCAAAAAGGTGTCTAGCCTCCTGGGACTATACTTCACAAGTTATTTCACAAGTAGCATTTTCATATTGTGTATACAAACAGAATGGTTACATCAAAACATTTTAGGAATTTATTCGTATTTATAACTAATTTGGCATAGGTGTACTTATTTACTGCTCAAATGTATCTGAGAATCTGTAACACATAACGTTAAAGAAGCAATACTCCATGTACAGCATTGTATGTTTTTAATATTGGGGTATTTCTATTTTATACCCACCATATTACCAGTCTAAATCTCTAGGGTTATTGTACAATTAATTGTTAAGGAAAGCAACTGAAATACATGCGACCCCAGGCAACCTGTTGTTGAGCCGGTGATTCAAGAACAAGCAGAGCACAGACCATATTACTGTACACCATAAGAAAGCATCACAGATAAATAAAGCAGCCTAATATTTCCGCTGTGAAAAACTGCACACATTCCTGACATCCAGCTCTCCACCTACATCTGTCACTCATTCTATTTTCTCATGTCACCTGCTGACTTCTCAGTTCTCTACACATGACTTAGTTGCTTTATTACAATGAATGTTATTTGATGAGGATGGTAGAACCTGAATACAGTAATGATCCTGATAAAGTTGTATGTAAAGACCAGGAAGTGCTGGACTATGTTCAGACACGTCAATAAATGCTTCACTGGAACATAACGCGTCACTGTCTGGAACATATCATTTTCTTTTCTTTCTCATTCCTTTAACTGACATTTCTAACTCCTCTTCCTCTATTGCAGAGCTGAGGCTCTCTGGCACACGCACGCACACGCACACGCACACACACACGCACACGCACACACACAGTGCCAACACCATACTCCTACACAAATTATGTGTGGGCACAAAATGTAAAGTAGTGTGTGTGTGTGTGTGTGTGTGTGTGTGTGTGTGTGTGTGTGTGTGTTGGTGTGTGCATGTGAGCAACTGATTGTTTCTGGGCACTGGGATGGGGGGACGGCACACACACACGGACACAACAAGCATGTTTGAAACGAGCACACAGCAATAGTGTAGCACCAATCTGGCATGAAAAGCTGGACACCTCATGCATGTCCCAAGAAATACACTCATCATCATTCATATTTTATAGACCACTCAGAATAGGATCAGCATGCACCAGCTTCTGTGTGTGTGTGTGTGTGTGTGTGTGTGTGTGTGTGTGTGTTTGTTACATGTTAAAACTTCCCTATAACAGCCTCCTTCATTCCATCATTTTGTCCAGTTGAGTACTTTCCTATCTCACGTGACCTTACTGGTGGTGTATGTGTGTGTGTGCGTGTGTGTGCGTGTGTACGTGCATGTGTGTGCACGTATGGCCACTGCATAACAATACTGTGCTAAATATAACCTGTAAAATGACACAGGAGTGCAGAAAGCGCAGGGCTCAGCAGGCTATTGGCCATGCTGGTGAAATGCTGTTACAGTATACAGTACAAAGTCCATGGATGTCAGAGTGCGTGCCCTCCTGCAGGTGTTAGGTTTCTTTTTGAACTCATTGAGTTCAACACACCCCATTTCAATTAATCTGTGGTTTTGTGACATACCATATCACACTATTGTCAGTGGGTCTTATAACCCATAGTTTGAGAAGCGCTGTATAGTGTATGTTAGTCCTTAAAACATCTTATGTAGATGCCAAAAAATAACTAAGACCTGACATTGGGGGAAATGCTTCATAATTGATTTCATAGAGGGTTATTTATCTCAGTGCATATCAAATTCAGATCATGTGCATTTCTAATTTATTGTTTTCCATATAATTCTGGTTCCTGGTATTTGTTTCCTGTTATTTTCAATTTGCAGTCATGAGTTACCTGTAAATGATGAGTTACATGATGTAGGAAAGGTTGTAATGACAATTACGAAATGCTACAGTATTCTAAAAATAAACAACAGTTTAAACAAAACAAAAAACATGACTTTGTTTTGCTCCCATTTTTCATGAGTTGGTCATAGTTTCTTTTTGTAAACTATTTCTCTCAAATGTTACATATCCATGATAGTGAGCACTACACCTTTGCCAAGATAATCCATCCGTCTGACAGGTGTAGTTTATCAAGATGCTGATAACACTGATTATTGATGATATTATTAAGGTCAGGGTCATGAACATTTAAAACTGTTACATATTCTGTGCTCTGCTATGACTGCAGTCATTTTAGTGTGCCTCTGGACCTTTGACCCCGTCTAACCTTATCACCCTCTCTCTCTCTTTCAGTCATCTTTGCCCATCCCCTCGCCCGCCTCATCTTACCCTTCATCACTTCAGACACTAGTCCCTGCAGTCACACCAGTTCTGTAGCATCTGAGTTAGACTCAAGTCTCTACAGCTCCTGCTATGGACTTGTTTACATCCTCCCGATTCCTCCAAGCACTTCAGACCGAGAGAGCGCGAGAGAGAGAGAGAGAAAGAGATGGTGTAGAGGGAGGGAAAACATACGGATGATCCACGCCCCTTGAGAATGTACAGTGAGGAAGGGAGTGTATTTCAACTTCTTCTCACAATCCTCAAGTGCTTGTATGATATTAAGTGATGCATGCCCCCTCTAGCCCGTTTGTAAAGATTTAAACAGTATAATAAAAATACTGTATGTTTATATGCATGTGTGCTGTATGCTATAATCCATCTGATATTGTGGTTATACCGAACAAGTAGCCTATAATGTTGTATGTAGTCTGTGGTACTTTGTTTTGCATTTCATTAAATATTAAACACTAATCTGTTTGTTCTGCTTTATGTTTAGCCTATACTCTGCTGTGACAACAGAATTTGAATGCAAGATAAGACTGATTGTAACATACATATTCCCTGCAGCAAAGAGGCAGTAGATCCTGCCTATGTACAGTATAAACACTCACTACTGGAAGTCATGTTCCATTTTAACACAGAATAATTTAGTAGGCTCAACATTTTAATCCAACCCATTGTTAAGAGGAAAAAAAAGAATGCGCACGCAAACCAAAACTGACGCCTGTGAATGTGCCAAAGATCTGAATTAACCGTGCATTTGATGTCATGTAACAATGAACTGCAAACCTGCAAAGTAAAAGTATTCGTATCAAATCAAGAAAGATCTGTATGTGTGCTGTTTAAAAGTAAATATGTTCCAGTAAACAGTAAACATTGTAACAGTAATGCAAACAGAACATAAAATGCATCCCTTCTGATTGGATGCACATAACAGCATTAAGGGGAGATTATTTATGGTTGACATACGGCAGCACAATTATGGCTAAATTACAATGTAAATGATTTTCCTTGAATAGTGTGTGCAATAAATACCTGATTAACAGTATCACAAGCAATACATGCATATGCAGAACACAAGAAAAAATCCATACATAATTTTGTGTTCCTATAAAGTTTTACTTCACTTGAAAATCTGTTCATTTAAAGCACAAAAATATGACTTCATTATTTGTGCTGTGGACCAAGTAACGTTACCACAAGTACAGTTACTGCAGTGTAATAACCGGCTTAGCCTTCAAGCACAGAGTATTGCGCTGGCTTAAATACGAAACACAGACAGCACAGACCCAGACCAATGCATGCGTAGTGCCAACATACATGTCTCCCCACTCATACTTGGCTGTGACTTGGAGGGGAAGGAAATAGGTCAACAGGCAGACAACGACAGGGAGGCTGTTTGGGGGATGGGAGGTGTGTGGTGGTGGTGTGGGGGGTTCTCTATGCAACAGTCAGCATACAGTATGTAGACCATTGATGAATAAGCCCAGTGTAAGCCTAAGGCACCGCCGCGTCCCCGTTACTATGGCGTCTGCAGTGAGGAGCTGAGGAATGCGACCTTACTGGGATAGGGGGGCGGGGGGGGGAAGGGAATGGGAGGGGCGAGGGTGAGGGACCTCTTCAGCTGCTGGTCACATCTCGCACAATTACACCTTTAACCCACTCTGTGTCCCATGTTGATTTGGTCTCTAGAACATTTCTTCTCATCAAGTGTGCAACCGAAACACAATGAAAACGTGTCAATAAATACACATTAAAACACACAATACTATTATGAATGTCTCCGTATCTCAGTGGCATTGCCACAATGCCCTGATCCTTACCTGATCTCACACACATCTCTGCACCCTGCATTTGTCTGCTGCCAGTGTGTGTGTGCGTGCGCGTGTGCACGTGCGCGTGTGCAACGAATGCATTCGTGGCCATCTTTCCTGCTTGTTCCCCATTTGACTGGATAGACATGCATGCTGTTGACACCTCTGACCTGTGTGTGTGTGCGTTGCCTCCTAGTGTACCACACAGACCAGACCACAGGCTGATGTGAAACACCATCATGTGTCACAGAGAAGAGTTACAGAAAGACAAGAGAAGAAATTAGTAAAACTGCAGAGACAGCAAACCACTTCTCTCATCACGCATCACGAGTTCCTACCCAGCTTTGTCTGTGTGTGTGTGTGTGTGTGTGTGTGTGTGTCACTGCACCAACCACCCCCCGGGACAGCTGATCTACTTCCTGTCTAGCCAAACCAGAGGCTGACTGTACACTCATCTGATCGGTGACTGAGATTGTGTATGTGGGGAGGGGGGGGAGAGAGAGCTTGTATTTTTGTTTACATGCTTCCATGTCTTTGTTCATATCATCAAACGGTTATCTGATATGAATGTGTACAAAGAATGCTTTCATTATAAAGAGTAAAATAATGTAATTGAGCTTGTTTTTCATAATAATGTTTGATCCATTGTAGCTACACACTGCATTTCACACAGACGAGCAATCGGCAGCAAGATAGACACTGAGCCAGATAGCCAGACATGGAGGTAGACAGATAGACAGACCTGTAGCCACAGACACCCATGCAGAGTGACAACATTACCATGCTAATGTAGTTACCTTTAGTCAGACAGTAGGACTAACAGGCAGCGACCAGTGTCTATGTATTAATTGTATAGTGTCTGTCTGTCTGTCTGTCTGTGCCTGATGCAAGCATGTGGCTACTGCACACAGGATGGACAAAATCAAAGGCTAGTGTAGGGATTAATTCTTGACAGTAGACAGACTACAGGTAGCACGCACGACAACAACGCATACAAAAGGCAAATAATCATGCATACAAATGTAGAACTGTCCACATGTATATTGGTGTGCCAGCGCATGGCGTCTGCGTGTGCGTGCGTGTGTCACACGCATTAACAAACTGTCTTTTTACCAGCACTGTGGTACATGTTCAATTATGCTGTCCGCATTATGGCTATTAACTATTACAGCAACTACTGTACAGTATAGACTAGTTTAGTGACCACGCGCGTGCACATATGGCGCGCACACATGCACACCTGTATTCAGGTAAGCATTATTACAACCATAATAAGGTCAATTTTATATTAATATAAATATTCTATACTGCCTTAAATAAACACGTGCACACTGACGTGACTATGAATAATTATAGATATCCGATATAATTTGCCACTGTGGAGGCCTGACTGAGCTGCTGTCTTGCTGGTTGCTATTCATGGACCGCTGTCAGGTGCAAAGAGACACGCGCGCACACACACACGCACAAACACGCACACACGCGCACTCACAGCAGTTTGTTTCAGATAATAAAACAATTGACCCGCTTACCCGCAAATCAGACAGGTCTATTTCGTCCAAACTCCGAGCTGGTGAGTCGCTCGCCATGATGGGGATGAAGAGCCACGATAAGACCCCAACAAGTCCCGGCACGTCGACCCTGTACAACGGCTTTGACTCGTTTGTTGTCTCCTCACCTCAGTCTCCTCTTTATCACTCAAGCACAGGGGTGTCTGAGACCCACTAAACACAGCTAATGTGCCCTTGACTGCAACTCACAGCAAAAGACTAATCATCGATCGCATAAAGTGAACCAGAGCCACACGCATCCCCTCTTGCATGTCCATGTTTGCAGCTTACAGACAGGATGGGAGATATATAGTGATGAGTGCTGCTGTTACTTCTGTTCAGCCTTCTCAGTCCTGGCTAATATAGAAAGAGGCGAAACGGACCGTCTTGCCAAAACACGCCCCTTTGAAGATATACAAACATAGGGGGCGGGGCTACAAGAATTTCTAAAGAAAGAGTACCTATAGTCTGCCAAATAACTGCATTCATGTATTTTCAAGAATTCCACTGCACCTCCTAGGCAATTATGTATTATGATTAATTAATGTGTGCACTTTTTTATGACTTAGGCATATAGCATAGAAACATTGCTTTCAAACAAATGTATTGTTAAGGTATCTCATGGCAAAAATATATTTTTAAAGTTTTTTCTAATACTTCCTGTATTAAGGCTATGACATTCAATAATGAAGTGTAGTACGGCAGTCTTTATTTCAGTTTGGTACTAGGTGCTTTCCTTGTATTTATTCATTTGATCTATTAATTATTTTTAACATATCTCCTCATGTGATAAAGTACTTCTCCATTTGATTATTATATTAAACTGCAACATCTTCCGCGGTGAAAGAAGCCTGCTTGCGTGAATCAGGCCTATTTAATTGGCGGCCCGCGGGCCAATTGCGGCCCACCGTCCAAATGCTGCCCACCAACTGCCCCCATGAGGTCAACGAGTGGATTGCATCCCTTGACCACTATGCATTAGTTAAATATACTGTATAACCGCTATACGAATCAAGTCAATATATTACTGTAAACTTGTTACTACAGCAAAGACATCATGATATATCCTGCTTGTAAATGTAATGTAGTCCAGACCTAATAATCAATGCCATGAAATTATTCAGAGAGTGACAAGTCCATACATGTGTGCACATAGCTCCTGTTGGTGAGGATAGTGGTTGGGTATGGTACTAGTCACATTTGAACCCATACCGGTAGAAATACCTGGAATTTGGTGCCAATAGTCTACCCAACTTTATTTGTTTTTGATTGTGTTTTTGTCTTTACTTTGTGTAACAAATGTAATTTAATTTATACAACACCGCAATGCAAACTAGATGCATGTGGCCGTGACTGCTATTTTGTTGTTCAAAATCCAATATGCCAGAGAGATTTGGAATTAACGGCATCCTATATAATTCTATAGAAAACCTTTGCCATTGACTTGACACATTGAACATTAACCAAGCTGCACACACAGAAAAAAAAGGTGCTAACTGGAACTGAAAATGGTTCTTCAGAGTGATACAACAGAAGAACCATTTTTGGTTCTATAAAGAACTATATGACATACAGTACACGTAGAACTATACTACATAAAATTGTTCTTTACTAGGTGATGGTTCTTCATAGCACCACAAGGCCTTTTTAAGAACCATTTTTATTCTGTGTGCAGGGTGGATGCTCTTGCAGGCGCTAAGGGAATTCGTGAGATATTAGTTGATTTACTTTGTAAAAAATCAGCACAACAAAATAATTATCACTAATACTAGAAAGTATCAGATCAGAAACTTGAGTGTTAGTGGTTGTTAACATACAATTGTTATTTTACAAAGAGGAACTTTGAGAGCCAAAACAAAAGTTTTGTATATTAGCGATTTTAATTATAACTTACAGAAAGTGTTACAAGTGCACATGAAGAAATGGTAGCTCAACCTGTAAAAAGTACAAAAACATGCATATCCCCATGCATACGCAGAGACAGAGAGAAGTAAAATTATATAAAAAAGTGGATAAAGATAAATTTTACCACTAAAATGGAAGGATAAACAGAACAAACTGACTTAACATCTTCAGCGAAAATAGCAATGTCAGCATTTTAGCCCTACTTGATAATATATTGTACAGTATAATCATAAAAAGATGCAGACATCTTACAACAAGATTGTTTTTTATAATACAGCATACCATACGAATAATTTTATCTGGATACGGATTCTACTGATTTGTAGAAAACTATTTTCCCCAGGTTACCACGTTTCATTCACATTTAAAACTAAAGCAATGGCTATGAGTTTCTTACCCATTTCAAGCAACACAAGTGTAAAAACAAATGTACAGCAATTTGCATGCTTACTTCATATTAACATTTTTGAATGATTTATAGTAATATAGAAAATTGTGTCAAACTTGATGGGGCATATTCTGTTTTGCAATAAGAAATATCTTACTTGAAATGTGGCTAACAGCCAACACATTACAACAAGTTGAAATATATTGCAGGAGTTGTGAAGACTGAACAAGTCTGGAATTGCATATACATTATAGTAAGATCTTTAAAATGTTATCTGTATTTTGTAATATTTCTGACGAAGTTGCAGAAAAATTTATAATAATTACACAAAGTATTCTTATTTTGGAGCTGGTTACCTTAGTTTAAAAGGTTCTGTATGTGTATATTTCCATGTCATTATTTCTGTATCCTTCTTAAACTTCATTTAAACTTGCTTTAAACAGCACCATCATTACCAAATAAATGTTACTGTTAGACAAGCCTACACAACACAGAAACAGCTCTGCCCAAGTAGCCACACAGGAATAATTGTACACAAGCAGGCATAATAAGACAGCTATGTACTGTAGGTTTAGCTGTAGTTCAACCCAGTCAGCATTATTTAACAAACTAAACTAAAACCAAAGAAAATGAAACATACAGTAAGACCATATTTTAATAGATGGTGCCCTCTGCTGGTAAAATAAGAAATGCCTTATTATTAAAAACCAATAATCTAAAATTAACAATTAGATATTTGAAGCTGAATATTTGAAGCCTACTCTCTTCCATTAATGCTTAGAATGCAACTAACTTCCCATACATTAATGCTTAGAATGCAATTAACTTCCCATAGAAATCATCTGAACCATTTAAAAAATACGCATTACCATATTCACATCAATTGTTTGACATGGAATATATATATCGTTCTGTGGTATATGTATATATATATTAACTTCATGAGTTTCTACCAAAATTAGTAAATATTAATGTAAACATTTTGAACTCTACTAGAACTTTTCCTTTATGCAACAGGCAGATTGTCTTAAAAAGACAAACATTGACTAAGCGCAAAGATATACAGTACCTTAAAAAATCTTCTTTTACTGTCCTCATAATAATACAAATGACTCTCAAATGACAAATGAATTTCTGAATGGTTTTCAGAAATAAGAATGGGTATGTGGCATGACACTGGAACTATAACCCAAACAGAAGGTGACTACGTTCCTGGGTTGCAATTCACAGCAATTTCCACGGTATATGTCTTACGTAAGCACAATACTACACTAATTAGTCCAAGCTTGCATTAGATGAATGTATACAGCATTGGTACTGTTACACTAAAAGCACCTTACGAGTATTGTAAAGTTGGCACACCACAAGCATTGCTGTATTATACTTTAACAGATTTATACTGCAGTATATTGATCACCAAGCTCATAAATAGTGTTGTTGTACTAAGTTGTCTGAAATTTCCCTACTGTGATTTTGTTTGGCTGCCACCAAGAATCAAAAATATGCATCATAATATCAAAAAATCTCATCCCTTTGAAAACCTGCTTTCCTTATGAGCATTTTGAGATGGAATTTATACTTTGTAGATTAAAGCCACATTTGAGGAATGACCAACGTTCCAGATTGTTGAGCTGATCCAACTCTCATTGTTAATTGAGTAATTAAAAGCAATGATTTCTGTATTTGATTCTTCATACATACCTGTCACCAAGTTATAGTGCTCGTTGAATTTTTTTCCGATACATTATTGTCGTTATTTGTAGTTTTCAGGTTAGGATGCAGCCGAGACAAAAATAAGATGTGTAAATGCCAGCTTCAATAAATTAAATAAGACCTAACCATCTGACATCACCATCCTACGAGCATGTTGAGACCAGAGATACTGTATGTCTGTAGTGTTTCTTGGGTCTTAAGTCCAGATCTCAGTGGGGACCATGGCCTCCTTGGTTCCAACAGACGGCATGAGGTTCTGCTCAGATAGAAAGTCCAGAGGAAACTGGACTAGGAAGCCGCGGATTCGACGCAACTCCTCCTGAGCGTGGTCTGGGTCTGACTGAGCAAGGCCTGGTTTGGACTGGTACTGTTCCAGTTCCAACATGTTGCGTACCAACGAGGATGGGAGACATCGGAACACCTAGAGTTTAAGCAAGGGATAAACACATATGTACACATCACATGAATCACGTTGAAGAGCTCCCTATTAAGATAAAATAGCTCAAAGGCTTTATAGTGTCCAAAATTGAACTTTCGCCAGAGTGTGATTGACAGGCAATCTGACAAATCAGGATGCTGAAATAGGTTGCTATATGGCACAAGGTCGGATAAACAAGCCATAGCAATAGTCTTAAAATTCTATACCTCATGTGTTAATTTCACCTCACCTTCTCGTAAATGGTGGCGTTTCTCCCAGCTGTGGTCATCCACACCTCCTTATAGAAACGATCGCTGATGGGGTCAGACAGGTCGATACTGGAGTCAGTGTGAGCTCCCAGAATAGTTCTGTTGAGCGAGAGCAGGGGTCAAAAAACTCTTATGTAAGGTTTGCTGACATGTCAGCTTGTGGATATATAATATACCAAGACTACACATTCTCCATTTATGAATAAATACATTTCACACACACACACACACACACACCTGAAGCATTCGAGGCGCAGCTGCAGTGCGTAGGGTCCTGCCTGGTACTCCTTCTCGTCCATCACTGCAGTAACGGTCTCAGAGTCCTCAATAATTACAGCTACCTCGCTGTCACGCTTTCCCAGCATGCTCCTGTCATTGATGTTGGCAGAACCTGGATGAGACATGAGTTAAACTGCATTATTTACTCCCTTTATCACACACATATAGGTTAAAAATAACATGTGCTTTACATAACTGGCCGTTTAATAATGTCACAACACTGTAGTCATGTATGTTGAAATCACATTTTTCCCAAAGGCATTACAAAGAACATGAAGAGATACTGTAATTCTGAAACGTATAAGAAACGTGAAAGTAACTCCTAATTGGCCAGCAGGTGGCAGAATTGAGGCGTCTATAACTGTCACTAGGCATTAACGCATATGGTATGTGTGTGACCAGGCCAAATTGAGAATGTGTAAGAGATAATGAAAGAAGAGCACATTATTACAAGCTTTTAGAGCAGCAGGCTGACTATACATACAAGGTGTATGTATACATGTGTTGTATATGTCCATGACATGGTCCGCTAGCTGTAAATGATCTGAATGCACTAAAAAGAACCTGGTATTGCTACACAGGCCTGGCTCTGTAAATGGAAAACAAAGTGTTACAGAACACACTATTCCAGCTTTGGCCAGTTTGGAAGGGCGGAGCTGAAGGAGCAATGGAAGAAGAGGTGTATTATACAGTGGCTTGCCAAAGTATTCATACCCCTTAAAACTTTTCCACATAAGTATATACACCTAAGTACACACACACACACACACACACACACACACACACACACACACGCACACACACACACACACATATACACACACAGATATAACCGGGAGAGAGACCATTGAGAGCTTTACAAGTAATCCATAACATGTTAAAATCTATCCTGAAACATACCAGGAGCCAGGATCAGTGATCTGACGGGCAGGTAGATCTGTGTATCATCAGCATAAACATGAAAAGAGACACCATGCTTCTGAATATGTCCAAGGGGCAGCATATATAGTGAGAATAATATAGGTCCCAAGACCGACCCCTGAGGCACACCATATTTAACATAGGAGAAATATTTGTTTATGGAAACACAGAATTTCCTGTTCAACAAGTATACTAAAAAACATTCTTAAGCTGTGCCAGAAATCCCCACCCAGTGCCTCAGACTGTCTATCAACATGTTATGATCAATAGTGTCAAATGCAGCGCTAAGATCCAGGAGTACAAGAACTGAGCACATGCCATCTTCAGCAGACATTAAGAGGTCATTGGTGACTTTAGCAGGGCAGTCTCAGTGCTGTGATACTCTCTAAAACCAGACTGGAACTTGTTTTACAGTGCATAGAGCAGTTGATTGGACATTACCTTTTCTAAAATCTTTAGATATAAAAGGTAATTTGGAATTTGATCTATAGTTTTTAAATAATCAGGGACACAGCCAGTAGACAAGGAGCTGTTAAAAATAGAAAGTGAACAGATTCCATTACTTTCAGTAGAAACTAGGTATTCAAGAGGGCTGGTAGGCAGTTTAATATGTGATACTGATTCTAAAAGCTCGGACAAGTCTATGGGATAAAACTGGTCAAGACTATGGCTGCATCCGAATACCCGTACTTGGCTACTATATAGTAGGCAAAAAGCAGTACATCACAATTAGTAGTATGTCCGAATACTCAGTAAGTACATACAGTTATATACAATATGAATGAATGAAGTACATTATTGATAAGCAACACACCGATGATGACTGTGTTGTCATCTGCAATGAGCAACTTGCTGTGGACGTAGATGAGCTCAGTGACCAGACGACCCTCCAGCTCGGCATGGGTCCTCAGACCAGCGAAAGAGATGTAATTCATCCACTGGTCATCCACTGGAGGTTGGGGGAGGAGAAGAGAATTGTATGGTGATGCTGGTGACTACAGACAACAGAGCCACCTTCTGTTCTCTTCTGAGTACTTACTCTCCTTCTTCAGCTGGGAGATGATGGAGTACTCTCCTCTGATCATGGTTCTGAAGGAGAAGAGAATAAACAGAGGGGGCTCATTAACAACCAAAACAAACTTCAAAATAACAGTGTCCCGTTTTCACCATTAAAAGGTATAGTCGGTATTGCAAGCTAATTGTAAGCCAATACACTTTATGTCAAATTCACCAAATATCTCCTTGCATTTCGCTATCTTATCGTTCTGTGTTGAAAAAAGTATCTGACAATTCTACACAGCCCTGGCTCCATAAATAGGAACATAAACAAAGTTGCGAACACCGCTCACATCAACAAAGCCGCATTACTAAGTTTTGCTTAACAATGCGTTTCAATGTGCAGTGAGGCGCCACGGAGGGTGCGGATAAATATTGTTTTGATTTGAGTTCGAATTTAGCAAGCATTCTCGAGAATGATTGACCCTTGCCTTTAAGCAAGGTTCACACACCAGGTGACCAACTTTGTATCTTGTTGACAGGTTTTGGTACATTCAACCTGCAACAAAAGATCATCTGATTGGCTGATATTTGTCAAATAATCGTGACTGCTCACTTTTGCTGAAAAGGAGAGAAACAACATCTGCCGTCTAGTGTGAGCGCGGTTTTATAGCCAAGCTTCTGTAGCGACTCACCTGTAGTTGAAGTGCATGACGGCCTGGAGAGCATTTCCTCCACCTGTGGTGATGTCGCCCTCAAAGCCAGGAAGCAGGGGGGTCACCACATACACACGGTATTTCCTACCCTCCCTGTGAATACACACAAACACATACAAACAGAGATTCAAACAACAGGACATTGTCTAAGGTAAACACTGTTTATAACATTAATATTGATTTAGGTGTCTATAAAGTATATTATATAGTATATTGCCTTACTGTAGATATGAGTACACTGGAACAGGTAAACAGTTATATTATTAGTCAAAGTCCACTGTATGCAACTATACAAATACTAAAGCAATATCCACTATGCAAGCATATCCTTCTATAACAATGAACTTCCACAAACAAAAGAGAAATAAAGTACTTGTGTGATCTGAGGATCCGCTCGATGATGGCGTCTCCGATCTTGTTGTACACAGTCCTATTATCAGCACAGCTGATGAAGAACTGGTTCTGACATGAGACGGGATAGCAGACAGTTACACATGTAACGTGGAGCCACAATTTGTCACGTCATTCAACTTTGAGTTTTTAAATAGCTAATTATTAAAATCAGTATATAGCATATATACTGTGTGCCTCATTTCTGTCCATCCGTGACATTTCCTAAATTGCCATCGAGCACATTTTTATAAATGTATTGATTGTTTCCCATATATATACCACCATTTTGTCTCTCTTACTTTCTGTTAGAACTAGATCCACAATTAATTGTGTGTAGTAGTGCATACCTGCCAACATGTGGCTATGAAAAAGAGGCAGACCTTCAAATAGCCTACCGAGGTACACTAAAGTTGTTAAATCACAAATGTTCACCCAAACACGTAACATGTTGTAAACATGCAGTGCAGTGCGAGCTGATTGCAACGCGAGCAGCCGGCGCTTTGCTCTGTGCAACGCAGGGAAAACCCATCGTGCCAACGCAAAATAAAAATGGGTTCCAGGTGGTTTCAGAGTGCAGCGGTACCATTATCGCGTTGAGGCAATGACACACGTCAGACACAGGGTTGTTTGCCCATGCTCACCTCTGCCTCTGTGTTGGGTTGCCAGGCTCCACGACACATTCCACACATTAACTGAGAAACACCAATATGATTTTGTATCAATATGAAATCGGGAGAATAACAGGAGCACAGCGGGAGATGCCCGATATAGATGCCTAATATCGCGAGTGTCGGCAGGTATGGAAGAGTAAATGATTAACTGCAACTGTGTTGCAATGAATACTAGGGCAGCACAGTCTAAGGTCACATTTTCAAGTTTGGGGATAGAAGTACTGTACCTTTAGCCTTCCCTCTACAAGATGCCTAACCCCCAGCACTGGAAAAGTTACAGTATCAACTTGAAAATGTTGATATCAACAAACCCAATGCCATTGGAGAGGCAAATATGTGTACTGGTAGTTAAATAAATCACAGTTTGAAAAGCCTGTGTTTAATGGGATAGTCAAGGGAAATCAGTCATTTTAGTCTTAACATGTCATTAAAAGATGTAGAGGCTTAATATAAACACATGCAAACTATGAAAATCTACTTTCATTTGAATCGCAAAATATTCCCTACTGTATATTTATTTCACTTTCTGTCTGTCCGGCGATTTTCTGGGTGGAGTTAACTCGAGCATGGAGACGTCATGCAGCTCCTGGACTATAAAAGTCAAAAGTGTCACGATAAACGGCACTTTGCGTTTGAGTCTGACTGCCTACTGGAGCTTCTGTAGTACATTTTTACTAGCTGAAAGATACTCTTAACTAACCGTCGTGACACAACTTGGATTATACATGGATATTTGGCAGTTTCTTCAGGTACTTCTGTCATCTGACTGTTCATAAATATACCGTGAGCCAATCGCACCTGCTGAAAGACGGGCCATTGCAGCTAGCTAGACGTGTGAGTTGCACCGCTTAAGAATGTTGTGCAACAGCCTAGAGTTGAAAGGGGGAGGGGGTATGGGGG
>JAOEGT010038550.1:0-23648 GCA_025447795.1 Speoplatyrhinus poulsoni | reverse complement strand
CCCCCCCCCCCCCCCCCCCCCCCCCCCCCCCCCCCCCCCCCCCCCCCCCCCCCCCCCCCCCCCCCCCCCCCAGAGGTGAGGGGAGAGATGGATTTCCTGACTTAATTTCACATGATCAGTCATAACAACAGGCCATCCAAATGTCACCACTGTCTAGATGGGCTGTGTTCAGAAGCAGTCGTGCGCGCGTGTGCGTGCCTGTACGCACGTGTGAGCGCGCATACACCCGTCACACCACCATCGACAATACGCTTGGGCTTGTTTGTAGCCGTGGCGCTAACTACAATGGTAATTACTGCAGTCAGGTCCCTTGGCAGTGCTAGCATTTATGTCCACATCAAAGTCTTAGACACAGACTGCTGTATCTCTCTCTCGCGCGCGTGTGCGTGCACACTTGCACAGCGGCACAGAGAAGGAAGGTTAATGCGGTCACTGCACCGAGGTCTTTGCGCTTGTGTGTTCTGCAAATGTTATGGACCCATCAAGGAAAATAAACTGCGCGTGTGCGTGGCTCAGCTCATGAGCATCAACAGTGATTGCTCATTCGCTTTACAAGCACCTCATCCCTCCCTAGCAGTGATGGATCATTTGTGGTGGCTCATTTGCGATTGTCCCTCACAGGCCTCCTTGTCTGTATCTACACAGCCTATCAGGTGCACGTTAACCTCTTGTCCTGGCCCTCGTTACTGTGTAGCTTCACAACCACACCTGAGATTGCATTGTGTATAACGTGCATGGCTTAGAGCAGGCCTTCAATCCTCTTACACTTTGGTTCCCTGCTATTCCTCAAAGGAAGCAATGCATCTACAGTTTTGTGTGTAAGATCTTAGTTTTTTGACATTACAGTAGACACAATTCACATCCAATTAAAACGTATAAGGGAATTATAACGAGTGATTTTGTATTACATGTTAACATGTTTCAGTTGTGTTTGCTGTGTGTGTGTGTGCATGTGTGCATGTGTGTGTGTGTGTATGTCCTGTGTGTGTGTGTGTGTGTGTGTGTGTGTGTGTGTGTACACACAAGCACAGAAGCCGGCACACACTTTCAATCCCAAACATCAATGCGTGCTTCAGCATCCACACACACAGGATCTATGTAGTCTGAAATACAGCTTTGGTGAACCACAAACGGACACACCTGTAAGTCTGTGTGCTTTTGATTCCAGCACTGAATTGTTTTCAGACTTTCCGTTTGATTTAATAATTTTTAATTAACTAGAAAATTAGAGAAGGCTGCCACCCCTACCTGGACAACTTTTAATTTACGCAGGGCATAGGGTGCACACACACACGCACACACACACATTTCATTGCATAATACTCCCACATGTAATACCGGTTACACATGGCATTAACTTCAAATTTTCTCATGACAGCAAGTGATAATGGATGTTTTTGCGTGTGTGCGCGTGTAAACTATGTCTGTGTATAACAAATTCAAGCTGTGACAATATATGTAATCATATTTCAGCTTGAGCAGATTGTTGTTACTCAGTGCGTGAATATGATTTCTCATGCATTATACCGTAATGTTTTATTTTTCACCTGAAATAAGTAAATCAGGGTCAAGATTTACAGAAAAACCTCACTAAGAGAAGAGGGAAAACATCACAGTCAAATCACTTCCGTTAGCATTACTTTGGCTTATGATTAACTTAACAGGCGATGTCAGTGGAGACAAATATTTTTTTAATGTTTTTGCACTTCAAGCGAATGAGGCCGAGCATATAGGTTTCCACCCTGTGTGTGTGTGTGTGTATGTATGTCTGGCCCCTTGGGTGATACGCTGTGTCGCATTGATTGATCCTGTCAGCCTATTCTACCTCGACTACAATTGAATATTAAGGCAGCCACTTTTAAGCACGCCTGTCCTTTCAGCCGAGACCACCAAGGATTCATTGCCTCGGCCCTGACCGTAAATCCAAGGACATAAGTCGATGCTATTCTGTACCATGCTATCTTTAGCCTACATGCTGTACCTGTAGAATGACACCATATGCGCGCGCGCGCGCACACACACACACACACACACAAAATGCATTAAGTATTGACAACTAGCCCCAGGCAAGGTTATTCATCTGAATAATTATCGTGATCTACTGCTGTGACAGTTCAGAAAAGTTCCAGTCATGACACTTGAGAGAGTGGAGGAGAGGCAGAGAGGCAGTTCTCCAAAGGTGTGTGTGTGTGAGTGTGAGAGAGAGAGAGCGACAGGAGAGAGGTGGAGTCTGTGGGAACGACGCCTGATGAAAGTCAATGAGCAAACGAGAAGGAGAGAGGCTTCAAGAAGAACACGGAGCTCTCCCGTATAGCTGAATGATGCATGTGACGGTGCTCAAGACACTCTCGCACGGCCACGCCCCAGGGTGGGTCAGGGGTCATCGCCGCGACAGAATGTCGACGCTGACACTGTGCTTGTTTAGGCCCCCAGCTTAGTTTGCTCCTCCAACTTTGTGGCCCAGATAGAGAGATGGGCCATTTTGTCACGGCTGATGACTCAGTCCGGCTTAGATGGCATCTACGTGTGTGTGTGTGTGTGTGTTGGGAGAGAGAGAGGGAGGCGGAGGGAAGGAAGACTGAAGAAAAGAGGAAGTGAGAGGGAGGGCGAGAGACGCAGAGAGAGGACACAGGGAGATAAGGGGCTCTCGAGCTCCATTATGCTTCTGACAAGTTGTGGACATGCTGCTCGCAGCAGTGAATCGCCATGGTGATAGCTCTGATTTGCTGCTTTGGCCCACCCCCCTGCTTTCACTCGTGTGTGCGAGTGTGTGTGTGTGTGCGTGCGTGCGTACGCGCGTACGCGCGTATTGCGTGGCCTTCCACGAAGACGTCTTAACACAGTTTTGTTTAGGTAAACACTTCAGGAGCGCAGCCTTGGTGTCAAATCACACCATTCCAACATCCTTGATGTGGATAGACGTGTGTGTTCCCCTCCGATCCAGAGTTACATTTCAACGCATTTTACGTTGATATTCATTCAATACGCACCCACTGAATATTCATGGTACGCATGATTAGGGCGAGGGTGACGTCTCGACACAAACGGTTTTAATATTAAAATATTGAGGCGGCGTGCGCGTCGCTGCTTAATATTAATGTCAGCAGCAGGCTCTGTGTTGCTGTGTCAGCCAGGTGAGTGTCACCATGGTTTCACATTACGGGGTTTGTTCTCCCTTCCGCCAGCTCGCCTTTCATCTAACCCCAGTCTTCCTCCGCCTTCCTTCCCTCTGATTGGCTCTGTCTGGTGGCTCCACCCCCTCCCGCCTGTCCTCTGCGGAGGGATGTAAGCGTTTGCTGATGTCATGTCACGTGCGCAATGCAGACGTTACAGGACTTGTGGTGTTTGGGCAGGTGTTGTAATGCCAACAGGTTCATGTGCTGTGAGTGCGTGTGTCTTGGTGTCCATGTGTCCTCTGAATGTTTTATGTGTCTCTGTTCCATTTTCCATAACTTTCTCTCTCTCTCTCTCTCTCTCTCTCTCTCTCTGTCTCTCTTTTCCTCTCACCCCAAAATCTAAAATGTACGGCCTCTGCAACTGTATTCTGCCCGTCGCTGGGGACATTAGCCCGAGCGGGGTCAATGAATATTGATGAGCTCATTCAGATCCTGCTCAGTAAAGGCCAGACGCGAGATCCCTGTGCTTGACTGCCACAGTGCCGTGCTGTACATTCAAGACACTAGCCTTGTCCTATGCATTTCTATTTCATCACGACCCGCTGTTTTGATTGCTCATTTGATTGTGAAGGTGAAGTAAATCCTCATGGTCTATAAGACTGAATGATTATGTGGAGCTCAAATGCCAAAACGGCCGGCAAGCGATTCAGTCTATATGATAATTCTTCTCTGCAAAGGAGTGTGCAGTTATTTACAGTAGCTCACACGTGAATATACATCTAGGTTTGTTAAGCTATAACTCACTTTTTTTGGCTGAATCACAGCTGTGTCTTACAGACAAATGAAGGATATTGGCCTGATCATGGGACACAAATGCGAGTCCCAGCCAACAGGCGTCAGATCCAGTCGGCTCACCAGGAGTTTGAGAGAACACAGAGGCAGGAGAGCGTGCAGAACGCCCCATGCTATGTGTGTAGCTATAAACCTCTTGCAGCTGCCACAGTTAACTGTAGCTGACTGACGATACATGTGACCTTCTCTAACCTTGAACAATTGGTAATCTCAAACCATTGACTGGGAGCCCTCTTCTGCCAGCGGATCTGCATGTCATTTGTGTAGTAACTGACACACACACGTTGGGTGACATCCAATCTAATTTAGGAAACTGACAACTTTTAAACGATGAATTTGACTCTGGTTATTTTTCGTGTCATGGTTTTTAACGAATGAGTAGATCCCTGTGATCATCATTCATTCCTTGGCAATTGAGAAAAGACGGCACTTATTCTTTTGATTGGCAGTGATAATAGCATATGATAAGAGACTGAGAGAGAAAGATGTCAGGCCTCCAGTAATGGTTTTACTGAAGATGAACCTGTCTACAAGATTGTTATGTATGGAGCGAATGATAGCATCCCACACACATTAATAGGTCCATCACTCTGCGGTTCAGCTATGTTAATAACTTGGTGTGATTGTTATGTATCTGTGTTTGCAAGTGTACACTTGCTTGTACAATTGCTGTGCATTATCATATCAATAATTATGGTTTTTATTGTTCCATTGTAATTATAAGGCATTTAAAAGTAGTTCATAATATGAATGCATTGATTAATCTTTTTAAAGTTGCATATTGTCAGAATATATATTTTTCCAGTTGTGTGGTCTTTTGTAATGTCTGAAGGGAAACAAAATGGATGGGCTAAAAAGCCTGTCAGATTTTTTTTGTGACATTATTTCTGGATCGTAACCATTGTCTGAGACTCCTCCCATTCAGATAGCCAGTAATTTTGGGTCATGTAAAAACAACAACTGAAACACATTGTTCTTCTTTAAGGGAGAAAACATATTATCTTTAAAAAATAACAGTTGGAAATTTTATTGCTATGGAGCCTTTACAACACACAGTATGTCAGAGACATTAAAAACAACAGTGATTTAAGGTAAAGAGTGATTGAACTGAAAATTCAGACTTCTTTTTGGACATTATAACCATATAGAGCGGACCGTGTTTTATCAAGTGCCAGAAGTAAAAGCTGCCGCAGGTGCTTTTTTCAGCGGCTCTGGGCTTCTTTTTCAGTTCAACAAAGTTACATTTCTCAGAAGAAAACACGCTTTGTCATCCACTTTTTTAAAAAGTTGACCAATCACAAGCGGCGTAGTGAGACTACAATCGTAACAACCGTTTCAGCTACTTTTTTCCTAAATAAAAAATGCTAAAGCCTGCACTTTTAATGAATAAAAAATAAAAATAAAGTTACGTCTGAACGCGGCCTAATACACTTTTTGTCAAATTCAACAATTATCTCCTCACATTTCACTAGCTTATCGTTCTCTGTGCGTGTTAAAAAATATTTGATACTTCTATACAACCCTGGCTACGTAAATAGTTACATAAACAAAGTGGCGAACACCGCTCGTTTCAGCAATCCCATGAAACTGAATTTAATTGTCGGCTTTGTAAATACCTTCATCGTCAATTTAGAATGTTTTGTTTCTGATTTGTGACAGATAATTGTGGGAATATTATCAGGTTGTTTGATTTGATACAAACCCTTTTCTCCATTCACTGGTTGAGGTGGGGTGACAACAAAGGATATATGGATCTAATATAAAATGTTCTCTGTTTAATACTTAAAGGAACTGCTGGAAGTGAGATAAAAAAACTAGTTTGCACCTAAATTCAGTCCATCCTAGAATTATCAGCATCGTTAAGATGTGAAAGAAGAATGAAATTAACTTTGCTGAACATTTACATTTAGATGAAAAATGGCAATCGCCTCAGTTCAAACATAATACAGGCGGTGATCTTAGTGCTTCTTTTAACATCTCTAATTATGAAAATGATTCTGAAAGGCCCTGCAATAACCAACCTGATGATTCCCTCCTGTATCCACTATGGTGCAGTGCATACAGTATGTCTTAAATAGTACCTCCACTTAGTTATCCCTTATATTAGTTAAAAGACAAATTAATTCTAGGCTGCAGGCGTTTTTATCTACGGTATAGCGATAAACAGCTGTAGGGTGCCTGTTTTTAGGATATTACTATTTATACATCGGCAATTAATACAACAATTCATCAAATCTCTTATTATCTGCATTTGTTTAGCTATTTGGTTTAAGTTGAATGTAGTGTAGCATCAGTGGCGTAAAAACATTTTAATTTATTTCATTTTACGGTGTGTCTAATTTTGTATCATTTTGATTTTGTTGAATTATCCCTTATACTGTACATTATCTTACAAAGGGGACATGTGAAATATGTACCTATAGATCTATAGAGTGCATATTCAAAGCATGTACAATTAAGCTAGTGTGTGCTTTCACATTAGCTTACATGGCTTTAGAAGCTGTTATACTATCTGCTGATGTAATCAATTATATAATGCTCAATGGAAAACTAGTGAAGAAGGAATGTGGTATATTTGTGGATAAAACCCTATAAAATCATATACATTCTATTGATAATCCATGGGTAAAATGTACTCTTAAAATATGAAAGTTTTATAAAAGGAAATACAATAGAGTAAGATATTGCAATTCTCAAATGGTGTGCATATGATTAAGCCTTTATACCTAATAATTTGGTTAATGGGTGGAAGGATTGGAAAGTAATAACAGCTCTGTGATGCTAAGGTATGGTAAGGTATATGAATGAAGGAACACTGCTCAGTTTTGAAATGCATAGAGACATATTCATTTGAAAAACTAGACTTATATATGTAAATATTTGCAGATCGCTGCATACAGTAACTTTATTCCTTTACTATGTTAACATGAAGGTAAAAATAGAAAAATAAGTACACATCCTTTTGAAAGGCATACTGTATATTTCAGACACTGATACCAGATTTATCTCAAGCTTGTTTCTTTAAAACACATTAAACCTACAGTATATATACAGTATATTAAAGCAAAATGAGAGAAAAGAGGAGAGACATATATTGGAGAGGAGAATAACTATATATAAATAAATGGACAACAATATGGACTTAGCATTAATATGGATGTGTACCAGATCACAGAAATGTAGGGATTTATTTGGAAAAATGTGATACTTTATTAAACCCCTTCAAAAATCCTACTATGATAAGATGATCCCATAATTATTCCCCCGATTGCTGGAGAAAGTGTGGAAGAATTCTGTTGAGAGGGATACATCATTTTTTACAGAATATTTTTAAATGCGAAATATCCCTAGAAAGTAAAAACATATTTTGGATATATACAAGACAAATACTGCTGCTGGTAGCTGGTTAAAAATAAATAAAGCAAAATCACCAGGAGCCCTAGTGTTAAGTATATGGATGTAAATTAAAATGTTTATTTGCAAAATGAAAAAGATAACTGCATTCTTTTTTCATATAAAATTATGGTTTATGTATATTATGCCGTACTATACCGCATAATATACTGTTCTGTCTTTGTGTAACTATAGAGCAGCGGTTTTCAAAACTGTGGGTCACAGTGAGTGGGAGGTCCAATGACGTGGCTCTCTAACCCAGCCAGGCAGTGGAAAACCAAACCAGTTCTCAGAAGGTTCGCAAGTTGAACCGACTGTGAACCGGCGCTAGCACCAGCCCAGAACCAGCACTAGGTTCGCTTTGGTGGAACAGGGTAGTGAGTGGGAGTGAGTGGGTCGCAAAAATTGCAAGCGGCCATTGAATGAATGATGAATGTCAATGAAAGGCCTCCGCGCTTTACTATCATGTTGTTCCACTCATTGGTCGTGAGTAAGGTTGTGGCAAAACAGCCTACTTGTTCCTGATTGGATGAAATCCTATTTAGCTGCGTGGAGCGCTCTGGTCAAAGATATTTGGTGCACACACAGATATAGCATTAGCTAAAATAGATAGGTTTTTGAAAATGATGTTACCGCCTTACCGGTACTTGGTATTTGGTGGGTCTAAATAGATTAGTCCTCTCTAGATGGGTCTTAACACAAACAAGTTTGGAATGGGAACCCCCTGGCATAGAGTTCATACCACATATTCTCCATAAACTTTAAACATATAGTTCTGCCTTCCATATTTTCTCTTTTTATTTAGTTTTCCTTTCTAACACTTTACCCCACCACCCATTCTCTCACATAATATTCCTCTTATTTTTTATTGTATTACTTATTATTTTTACTACTACTACTACCAACACACACGCCCTCACGTCTACTCGATGCTGATCGGCAGACAGCATTGGGTTTTTTAATCAACACACTGTTGAGATGCTGTGACAGCTCCTGCTGTTTGAGATACTGAGAACTACAAAAGGCTCTGTAATTGTAGCTTTTGCATGGATCTAGCTTTACCGTGCGTGCGTGCGTGCGTGCAAACATGTTCTGCAATTTCGGGGAGCGCACCACATTATTTAGGCCTGTGCGTGCTCACGGCGGTAGCTACAGTACCAACAGCATTACTGTACACACACAAGCTCCCACGCTTTTGCTAGCTCCAGGCAACACAACCCTTCCCCCCCAGCCGACTATTTCACTATCCCAACACTGGAAGTATAATGTTGTCAAACAGAGATGTGTGCACATTTAGACTACAGTGGTACTGTAGTTATTTTCCCATCCCCTCCATCTGCTCACGTCAGTTTCCCATATCTGTGTGTGTCAGTTAGAAGCATGGCTGCATCCAGTCACATTGGATGAACATCCCGCATGTGTTCCACCTAACTTGACACCACTTATTTTGCACAGGAAAATAGGCTGACATAAGCAGCATAACTGGTTAAATGTAGATACAGCTTATGTCATTATATACATTGTGGATCTACAATGGATATGCATTGTACATTGTGTGCGCCTACAGTTGACAGTTCTGAATACCTACTATGCTGTCACACAGTATGGTAGGTATTCAGAACTGTCATTGGTTGTTGTTGTGTTAACAAAAGGAATGTCAGTTAGATTTGGTTAGTTATGGAGTTATGGAATATAATATTATTGATTCAGTCTTGCTGCACATGACATCTTGGTAAATAACGTGTAATTCTTACGCAGGTTTGTAAAAATTACAGGTTATCTACTTATTTTTAATTTACAAAATTGTGAAGAAATAGTTATCGGATCGGTATCGGCCATGAAAATAAGCAGTTATAGATAAAAACAAAATACCCTTGTAAGCATGTAGCAGCACTACTGAATCAGGAAGTGCAATAGTTATCACGGTATTATCACTAACAAGTCTTCCGTCTTTTTGTTTATGTTCAGCAATAACCATACCAACCACATCTACTAACAGATTTACAAGACCTGCAAACAACTAGTCTCGTGCCATTACATGACCAAACAAATTCCTCTGTATACGTTTAATGTCCAATTTGCTCATTGGATAATGTTAGCCAATATGTCATCAAACTATGTTAGCCGCCGCTGTGTCCCAGACGCGAGCAAAGGCTTGCTGCGCCAGGCTAGGTTGACAGCGGTAGGCCTCGCTAAGTGAATTGTCACTGCTACTCACTAACTGTCCTGTCAAACTAGCCATTACCTGCTGTCTGGCTAATGGGTCTCATGATGGCCAGGGAGGGAGAGGGGATACAGATATGAGCTGGCAGCAGTTAAGGGGGTTTGTGGGAGAAGTGTACACTACAAGTGTAGAATAATTACGTTGATGGATCGCAATATACGCACGTAACAAGTGTCCAAACAACGGTGGAATTGCATGAGAGTGGTTACATTTTTGTATGGGGAGTGATGAAGCGTTTGTTGTGCGATGGATCTGAGAGAATGCTCTAGATTGCAGGAAAGGGCCTTTTAACGGTAGTTAAGATTCCATTTGTGTCTTTGATGACCTCCATTTCCCGGGGTCCTGCTCCTGTGCCCTCTCATATCATTCTATGGTGCAGCGCTACATAGTTCTACATTGCTGTCAGTTATGCTACAGTACACGTGCATCACTGAATTGCACTGAAAAACAATTTGGCCGCACATACTGGCAGAGCCTTGGTTAAGCCTATATACTGAAAAGATCTCACCTACGTAGCTTTATTCAATTATCTATTAATAATGCAATAGGATTACACTGTATGCATTTAATGTTTCATATGTGAATATTGTGTGTGTGTGTGTGCGCGCGCGCCTCGTTTAGCTGCAGCCTTAGTTTTCCCTTCAGAAATCAGCTGCTCTCTGAACTGTTAAATCACACTGGAGCCAACCTTGAAGGAGAAAATTAATTACTTTCCTCTCCCCTTTCATTCTTTCTCCCACCTCTTCAACATTTCCCCCTCGCTCAATCCCCTTCACGTCTTTTTCTCTTTGTCTCCCTCTTTGCCAATCCGAAGAAGGCGGCTCGTATCCAAAGTGACACCTTGTTTGCTTTAAAGACTGCACCGTACGTGTGATAGTGCAGTTAATTTGTTCAGGCTGGGTTTACTACCTGCACCCTCGTTTAAAGTTTTATAAAAACCACCCATTTTGGGCGAGGGGTTTGCGTATGTAGTGTATACAGTACATAGTTGTTTATTTAACTATGCCTGAGCAGAATAACGATTTAGTCACAATAAAAATCCCTAATTTAGGAACTACTTTACAGCATAATGCCAATTAATACATTATAGTTTACTGACACAAATGTTTGTTTTTGTTATAACAACCTTTATTTATCTGCTTGCTTTCTTTCTCATTCCCCAACTCCTCTCTCCTCTCCTCCCCTCTCTCCTCTCCTGCCCTGTCTCCTCTCTCCTCTCCTGCCCTGTCTCCTCTCTCCTCTCCTCTCCTCTCCTCTCCTCTCTCCTCTCCTCTCCTCTCTCCTCCTCTCTCCTGTCTTCTCCTCTCTCCTCTCCTCTCTCTGTTGCAGGTGGAGATGGAGGATGTTGAGAACGAGGACAAGCGCTACGCTCTGTTCCTGGAGCTGCTGAACTCCGCCTGCAAGTGGGAGGAGTTTCAGGGGCTCATGCTCCTCCTCCAGGCCTGGCCGCCCATGATGAAGGAGGACGTGTAAGGCCACCATCTTTGTTATTTAGTGTAGACAAAGTCCTTCTAGGCAAGCCTGGCCACTCGGCGGCCATCTTAGCCTTGTTAGCCATCCTCTGGGCTTTGCTTAGGAACCTTCATAAATGAGTGAAATGACCCGGAGTTATCAAAGTCACATTAATAATGGCTGTATTCATTATTTAAATGCTAAGGAAAGGTGCTTTAATGTTTCCTTTCTTGCGTCCTTTAGCATAGGGTACACTGGGTCATCCTTTACGATAGTGAACGAGAGTAGTCGTAGCATCATTCAGCTGTTCGATCATCATAATGTCCATGTTATGCCTATCTTGCCTCATTTCCACAGTTATTTTCATAAGATCACATTGGTATTAATGTGGATTCATGAGTGGCAGGAAGGTTAGCATGAGGACACTATTCTCAATCAACCCTTGTGATTGAATATATAGATTATTTTTTATTTCAATTACATTGGTAATGAAGGAATATTTTTCACCGGGCAGTCTGTGTTTACATGCTGTAACTGCATGAAACAACTCTGTAAGAACACAGGGTGATGTTTCTAAGATGCTCTTTTAGTAGTCCATAATCAGAACATTTCAGCATGCAGACCCACGACAATAACGTCCACAGTCATATTGTTATGTAGCAGCATACTGTGTAGTGTACAAATGCAGTCTGGTTCTCTTGGCACTCCTTGATCTTTCCTTGATCTTACGTCGTAGGTAAGAACGTCATCTTACGTATGACGTTATCAATCGATAGGGCGTCTTTTGTTTTGACTCTTTGAATGCAGCAGACTAAACTGGATGTAGAGAATCTGGTAAAAAAATAAAAATACAAACTGCCCCAAAATAAGGTTTAAAGAGCCTTTATTTTTTTATTCCACGGGTTGCATGTGCAAATGTCGGCTTGCTTCAGTGCATCCACAATATTGGCGCAATAGGTTACGCTTTTTATCCAACCGCCATTTATGCCTTTACAGACTTCTCCCATAGAGCTCCATTCAGTCTTGTTGTTACCTCGACTGTGTCCATTTATTGATTTGTTAATTTTCTCACAGCCTCGTTTGAGACCAACACTACGCACAAAACATGCATAGAATTGCTAAGGGTTGGAATGAACTAAATATAAAACGAATGCAAATGATATGTATTTACATTCTGCTTAGTCTGCCCGTATACCTACGGTACAATCTGATAGTGGCAACCGATATAGTACCCCCCTGCCCTTTTTTTCTCATTTACTATTGCCTATTTACTACTCATTGCTACTAAACCTCTTGTGTTCGGGCCCCTCAGCACCTTGACTGAATGCCAATATTGAAGTTACAATGAAAAATGGCCATTTCTGTAGTGCTAGTGCCCTGTGTATAACAATCTCTAACCAAAACACTGAGCACAAAAATATAGTATATATAGTTTAAACAAAAATCATGTATATATGCCAGTGTATCAAAAACTATCGTGTACATTATAATATTTATTTGAGTATAAATTCTAAATAGATAATAAGCATCTTGGAAATCATCGCACAAAGTTATCAGGCTTTTGACTTGAGTTTCCAGCGTGCGGTCAAACAGCAGATGACAAGGGGGATGCATATTAGCCCTGTGGGGTTTTTGGAAGAGACATCTGGCTGCTTGCACCAGCTGGTGGATTATTAAGGCCCAGCGTGTGTTGACCGCACCATTGATAAGTGCCTAGTGATGTGATTGCTCTTCCTCTGGTTTGCTTGTCTTCTTAAAGCGACAGCGCGCTCAGATGGCCGTTTAGACTGGCACTTCCCAAAATGATGGTCCAAACCCCCAGCATGTACCAAGATTGAAATAATCTTTTAACATTTTTAATATAAATGTCCCAATACTTTCAACATTCTTCAAGTAAATGTTTTTCTAAATGTTTTACTTGTAAAGGGCATGGTCATGTTTATATGTATTTCTATAAATCGTCATACAGTATATTTATACCGTGCATTATCTGAGGCAGTGTGTGTGCCGTGATTTATGCAGCAGCAGTTCCTAGCTCATGACCCCATGAACATGTGCACAGGGGGATTCATGAGCTTTGAACCACATCATTGATGCAAAGTTTGAGTCTCTACAGTCGCCAGGAGCTGAGCTCACACCAGCAAAAAACTCTTATTTAGCCCCTCTTCCCTTTGCTTCAGTGTATTGTGTATTGCACGTGTGCGTTTGTGTGCATGCGACAGAAACTACAGTATAGACGGCTGCCTCATTTCAAGAGATCACACATCACTTTGTGTTGTTTACGGTGCTACGGTCGCAAAATAGGCCAACACAACCTGCCCCGTGGACTATTTTCCACTTAAATCGTGTTGGCTTTTGTATCACTACAATAGAAATCATTCCCTCCCCAATGAAATCCGTAGAAATAATGGATGACTCATGAAAGGGAGCGAGAGAGAGAGAGAGATGGTTAAGAACAGCGAATGTGTGGAAAATGCAGGGGGAAATGAGAATGTGGGAGAGAACACACAACCGGGCACTTTTCAAAGTTTAAGGGAAGGAAATGGTCTTTCAGAGGAAGAAGCCCGTGAACTCAGAGACAGGTAGAAGAAGCAATTTAGAGTGTGAAAAGTGCGTGTGTGGAAAGCATTGCCAATGTCACCGGGCTTGTATAAAGCTCTTGTTCCTGGCAAGGGTTCTCTCCAGTCAGAAGAGGTACAACAGTAGGGAGCATGGATTAGGATTAGGAATATAGGAACCACTCTCGACATCACCTCTGTGGCTCCCTGACACATCTTCCCCTATGTGAGGGCTACAGAAATATACTTATATTTAATTGTTTTTCTTTTTTTTTTTATGCTGATTAATCGGTTGCGTTTCATATTCAAATGTAAACCAAAGACAAACCGCTTCTGATTGCGGGAGTTTTATTTCTGTTTCTCTATGTGCCGCTCATTTTCTGCATCATTCTGCTGCATTGTGCCATAATGTGCCTTATGAGAGAGCAGCGGAGCCTGAAATCCATTCTGATCCGTCTGCTACACCCTAGCCCACTGTGCTGCTTGCTGTTTATCTGCAGCATTACGATAACACCTACCTGGCACAAGCCTGTGTGTCTGGCCACCTCAAGTGACCACAGGCTTATGCTACAGTGGCTAACACCCCCCATGTAATGTGATAACCTTTAGCGCGTAATGAGGGGTATGGGCCTGGTACTGGACTCTGTGTGTGTGTGTGTGTGTGTGTGTGTGTGTGTGTGTTGTGCACATGCATATTGTCTCCTTGTATGTCACCACGAACTGAGTCACGATTCTGTGCCAGAAGCAGAGCTGTGTGAGTCTGAGATGACTCACACAGCACCCAAAGTCAGGTTGGGCACAAGCACACACACACTAAAACAGCCGAATAACACACAGCCCAGCTTCCTTCCATGTCCTTATTTTGCCAATTCAAAGGCAGTAGTGGGGTGCCTAGACATTGCTAGCTACCGTGGCCTGGGCCGGCTAGGGGGGACTCAGCGTGTCACGAAGAGACATTTTAGCTAGCTGGATGGGATGTCTAACGCTCCCCACAAAGAACAATAACAACCTCCCCGCCATCCCTGCCAACCCCTCCATTTGCTCTCCCTGACTCCCGTCTTCCTCTCTCTCCGTTCCTTCGTCCCTCTCGAGCGCCCGTTTCATCTTGCCAGGCAGGACCACCCCGTACTTCTTCTGCTGCCTAATTGACACCCGAGACTTTAATGGGAATCTTTAACAAGATTTCCTTTTTGTCACGATTTATCTGTAGATGATATCAGCGTGTTGCCATCTCACCAGTTCACCCCAGCTCTAATCAACAATACACACTTCCATGTCAGCCCTTAGTTCTCACGTCCTCTTATCTTCCATTCTGGCTTCATATTCATTCAATATTTACCCCCAGCGCTGCGCCAAGCCTCATGCTAATGGCTCTGTAGCTCTCTGGCACTACAGTAGCTATGCTAGCACTTTCAATCCACCCCCACTTTCATTGCGGCCCCGTTTAGTTGAGTGTTCCTCAGCTAACTTGGGTTGAATGTGCTTAGATTATTTTCTAACTAGGGTGAATCACTCCCATCAGGTATTAGAACGACGTACTGTACGACTTGTAATTGATTGTTGTCATGCACATCAAAGGTGAGGATTTATACATATTTATACATATTCTGGTAACTCGTATTCAGGCCGTGGCTGTCGTCGACCGAGGAAAACAACGGCTGTTCCTACAGGCAGCTTTCTTTTTGTATTCGCTCTGAAATGGAGAGAAGGAAACAATATGAAGCGTTTTGCCATGGAGTAGTGTAGACAAACATCTCTCATGTCACCTTCTGCTTGTGTTAGTTTCTTATCTGCAGATAGCCCCTTGATGATTCTGCCTGCTTACACAGCAGCCTGTGAATGCGTTGCAATATAATGACTTGATGCTGTGACTTATTGTAGGGTGTTGCGTTCACAGAATTCTCCTGACACAGCGCATTACATGTAACATAACCACATGCCACAGGCAGTGGCTGTCTTATGACGGCAACATCCAGTGGTTGTAATTTGTAATAGTTTGTTTCACATTCACACTGTGCACGTACGCACACACACAACCACTCAATTGTTTGTCTCACCATGTCTTCTCAGAGCCGAGACTGAGGGTAACCCTTGGGTGGTGTTGACCTCTGCCCTCCTGACCCACTGCCAGGGGTCAGAGGTCACAGTGGACATCAGTCAGCAGATTGTCGCCATGGTGCGCTCTCTCTACAACACTAAACACAAGCTACCTGTGCAGGTATGTGCCTATTTGTGTCTCTCTGCGCGCGCGCTCGTGCATGTGCGTGCGTGCATGTGCGTAACTTGTGTGACGCTTTCCTGTACCATAATCAGTTGACCTGTGAAAGCATCACTATGGCCGTCTAACAATGCAAAGTTTGAGGAAAGCCAACATCAAATGCACCAAAGCACAGTCGCTCTCCTGTGCCCCAGGGTCAACACAATGTCTTTCCCATAACAGGCGGTGATCAATTGCGCGAGCCAGGAAAGCGCGGTGTGTATTCGCTCCCGGGGGCGGGGAGGTAATGTTGGAGGTTGACAGAGTAACAAAGTCACAGCGCACGGTGGCCGACGCTATTGAAAATGAATATTTGGTGGCCAAGTGAAACGCAGCTCCAAATAATTTTCCTCTCGGGGGCTGCGATCGCTGCACATATTACACAAAAGAAAATGGGACCTACCGTGTCAGCATTCGGTATATCGTTTCCTCCCCCCCCACACACACACCACCACCACCACCTCCTCACCAACCCTTTCTTCCACTATACCAAATACAAAATCCTAAAGCTATTAAGCACGTAGCCCACAGCAACACCTCGGCATCGGCACAGCATCAGCCCAGTGTACAATAAAGCGCTAGCCTGTCTTGATATCCGCACGGCCCCCTAATGCCATTCACGCACGCCCCGCTGAGCGCCATGCAGGTTGTAAGCTTAATGCCATTCTTTGCATCTGTCAGCGGCTCGCTGCGATATTAGTTTAGGGCTAATGCTATTCGGTGTGAATAGGCCGGTGTGTGCCTGGCTGTCTAATATTAGTATGGGGGAAGGGGGGGGGGAGGTCTTTCACTCTGTGCTGAACCGCTTTAATTTGAATCTGCTGGAATGAAACCGCCAGAGCATGGGTGAGTCAGATTGCATTGTGATAATCCATATATTACTGTGTGCGTGCGTGCGTGCGAACCCCTTACCCTGTTAGGGACCTATACATTTGTTTTCTGTGCACATTCTTTACTTACTGTTTCTTTGTTCGTCTTCTCTCTCTCTGTCTCTCTCTCTCTCTGTCTCTCTCTCTCTCCCCTCCCTTTCCCTCACCTCCTCCCTCACATCATTCCTTCCATCGCTCCATCCACGCGTCCCTCACCATATGGCATGTGTGTGTGTGTGTGTGTTCTGCAGTGCGTACGACGCGTGACAGCGCTGCTCCTGGAACAGCCGACGCACCAACAGCCCGCTCTCAAACTAATGGCGGAGAGCGGCGACGAGCCACTGCTGGAGCTGACCCTGGATCAGATTAACAGCATGAGCGAGGTAGGCAAGCAGGCCCGCGACCCCAGTGCAGAGCTAAATGTACTTAGCTGTTCAGTTGAGCTCCATGTTAAAGGTGCCCTCCTCAATTTGTGTCCAGATTTGTCTTGAAATGTCGTTTTGGTTTGAAAATGGGGCATGAATGTTGTCCTCTTGGGGGCGCTATAAAGTGCACCTTTTAAATATAGCTATAATCATTCTTCTCCTTTCATATTGTTACACTTGTCGCATTACTTGTGTATTTTTGAAGCCTGCTAGCGGAGCAAAAACGACGCTAGCAGGATCATCAACCGTTCTCATCGTTGCTAGCCACTATTGCCTCTAGCAACAGAAAGCGACGTTGTCTCTGTTGATGTTGGAGATGCGAGGGTCCAAGGTGTGTCATGAGAATACAGCAAAGCGGCTTGTTAAACAGCGCGGCCGCTCCGTGCAACTGACGCTAGCAATTAACCGCCATCCGACGTATCCGCCGTCTTTCATCCGAGCGCCCGTAGTATGTCAGTCAGCTCCCGAGACGCAGCATGGGGCTTAGTGGGAGGTGGAGAGAGAGGGGGGGAGAGAGAGAGACACAAGCTGGAGCGCTGTATGAGGAGTCGAATGCATTACTGTATGACTACAACTACAAATTAGACACCGTGATAGACCCACTCTCCTCTGTTTTCTTCTCTGTTCCGAGTTTCGGCGCTAAAAACATCCCTGTGCCGTACAAATCTCCGCTTAGCAGCAGCTATAGCACGATCCCTTTGTCCCAGTGGGCCGCTCAGAGCCGTTCCCACATCAGATAAGTAAGTCGCAAAATAGTGCTTCTCAGACCCCCGCAGACCTCTGCCTCTGTTCCCCGGGATTAGATAAGAGGAATGCCTCGCCGTTAAGTGACAGAGCTCCCGTTTAATGAATGCTTTAGGCTCTTATCTCCTCACCTGAGCAACACACTGCTCCGAGTGTAGGAGTGGGGTGAGGGGGTCTTGAGAGAGAGAGAACAGACAGAACAGGTCTATTTGGGGGGGGCAAATAGGTTGAGAGTGCAAATCCAAGATGAGCAGACATCGCTGCAATTTCCTCTACAGCATCATAATCCTGGACCAAGCTATAGAGTGGTGTCTGGTCTATACTACTGCAGGTCCCTGCTAGCATTTACCTGTTTGATACCCAGCCAACCCAAGTTCTCCCATGTAGCCCCTCTCTTCCGGGACCTACACCGGCTTTCCATCAAGGCCTGTATCTGACTCAAGACACTGGTGTTGGCATACAAGGTAGCAAAAGGAAATGCCCCGCTCTAACTTCAGGCATTGGTGAGGGCAAGAGTCGATCGGCCCACCTCGACATTGGTGCAATGAACGTCCTGCAGCAGTCAAGGCAACAATCGCTCATCTTCTGCAAGAGACTAGTACCTCAGCCACTGACCTCTCTACCTCATAAAGGGCTTTTCAAACGGGAGGCGTCACCCGTTACTGTTCAAATCATTTTCAATGAGAAGCGCAGTCCTGAGAATTTTGCCGCTTGTTTGCACGAATCAAGAACACGCTCGCCCGCCTCCGAGATAAAATATATTACACTTTTGAGGTGAGAATTGTCCTTTTTCCTTTTAATTTTTTTTTTACTTGCGTTTCACAAGCTGTTACCGTACACCAGACAGCAAATGCGTGAAATACACTGACATGTTTATTGGACATACAGTTGGTATTATATATTGAAACGATGACTATATCATATTCACCACATATTGTGTCTTAATTCATAAATAAAGTAGCCTAGGTTTATTTAATATATCTATATTTTGGTAAATCTACGACGTAGTTTGTTTACTGTTCTCATGGTTACCCCAAAACGAGACACATCGCTCCTGCAGCAGGGCAGTATAGATTTGCCTTTCACATGGGAGGCGGGAGGGTGCGGGACGGAGAGCGGGATGCCGCTTCCCGTGTGAAGAGCCTTCAACACTCCCACTAACTGAAATTCTCTATTACTATCCCTTATCTTCCATTAGGGTTGGGCCGATAGACATCGTCCATCGCCGATGGCTGACAAGCATAACGATGTTTTGCAGGCATCGTGATTAAAACAAAGTTATAAATATCTAGTGAAATACTGCGTAATGCGCGTTTTTCGAGGCTCGCCGGATTGCTGTGACAAGGGTCACCTTACTTCTCTTCTTCCCCTCTCTCTCAAACACACACGCGCGCACGCACACACACGCAGATGCAAAATACACTTGTGCCTTCCACACCATCTCGATGTCTACATACATCTGGCAATGCAATCAATGCATTATGCTAACAACAGCAAAATGAAACAACGTTATAGTTTACTGCTCGTGCTCACTCACTGTGCTGTAGCATACGGTGCCTACCATGACATGGTTGGTTGGTTCGCTATCTGACGACAATCGCCGTCTGTCCATCTTTTGTGCAAATTATATGAGCATATAAATCCTGCACACCACTTCAGAAGAGTCCCATTTCATTAGGTAGGCCAGGGCTATTCAACTCCGGTCCTGGAGGGCCGCACCCTGCGTGTTTTAGATCTCTCCCTGCTCCAACACGCCTGATTCAAGGTCGTTGGAAGTCTGATAACGACCCGTTCATTAGAATCAGGTGTGTTGGAGCAGGGAGAGGTCTGAAACATGCAGGGTGTGGCCCTCCAGGACCGGAGATGAATAGCCCTGAGGTAGGCTATATTCTCAAAATAGCTACTGATAGATGAAGTGTAACCATTTTTACCACTACATTTGCCGACACGGATGCCGTTATTAGAGATCAATATGACCAGACCAGACCACGCCTACTCATAGGGGTTAGGAGGAAACGTAAGGTAACCTGGTCAGTAGGGGAGAATGGGCATAAAATATGACCTGCTTATAGTAATTTATTAACTACTAGTTCAATTTTATAGATGGTCAATCATTTATAATTAGCAACTTTTTTTAGTTTGAAGTTAAATAAATTAAGCTAAGGTTATCGTCCAACGCCAAATTAGTAGACATGGATCAACCTTATCTTCCATCTCTATTTTCTATCTGTAGTTTGAAAATAAAGCAGTTGATCATCTCTTGGAATGCTTTCACTATTAACTTAGCAAGGATTCTGAGATGTGTTGTAAAATGTATAACTAACTTAGCCTTTATATCATGCTGCTGTCATTACACGAAACACAACGTTGTTTGCTTACAATCGCTTGTGTATGATTCATTCAGCTATTGGCAAATGTACTTATTGTAAGTTGCATTGGATGAAAGCGACTGTTAGATGCTGTAAATGTAAATGGGCAGAGGCTGGCAGAGAGAAGATTGATGGCGGGAATACTGGCATGAAGTAAATGAGGAAGGACAGTGTGGTTTGAGGAATAATGTTGTCCTGCTGGCCGAGTATAGGCTCAGAGCTGTGGTTCTCCACCGATAGCATCAGCAGAGATAGAGAAGTCTGTCTCACAGCTCACACTGATAATGTGCTGGATGGATTATTCCATTGTATACTTTGAACCTGTGTTTTCGTGTCTTTATTTGTGTTACTCTTCAATGTGTACATGTGTTTATTTCTGTTTATTTCATCTATAAATCTGCATGCGTGCGTGTGTGGCATCTTTGTCAGTTTTTATTTTTGTCTATAGTCTGCATTTGCATTTCCTTTTTTACATTTTCGTGTGAGTGTGTTGATGTTTGCATTGGGTTGTGTGTGTGTGTGTTAGTATGTTTTCATATCAGAGGTTTTAAATGTGTAGTTGGCTTAAATGCTTATTAATATGTAACGAGAATACAACAGCACAGCAAAGGAGCATGTTTACTGTACGTCGCAGCAGATTGACTCAGACTAGCAAGAACCTTGCAGAATAGGTCAGCGCTGCTACGGAGAGAGTCCTCGAGCTCCCGTGTGCCTTATAGATTGTCGATGGCTGCCACCATTCACACCAACGCAGCAGTATAACAGGAAAGTGTCCTTATCAGATCAACAGATGGCCTGGACTGTCTCCGTGGCTGGCCGTTAACCGATCTGTAGATCTTTACCAAGGGGAGGATTAACAGCAATTCATTGCAACCTCGCTGGTCTGCGTGGTTGGTCCTTTCGCTCTCTTCAGAAAGTATTTCTTCGTTTAATGTCGTTAACGTATTGGATTCAATTACTTAAAACGTTCGGCGTGGTGTAAATAAGCAAAGTTTGCACTTCTGTCGCTGTTAATTTCTTTAATAATGCCAGGCAACCTCTATAAATTACAGGGAAGCATGTGAAAACATTTTTTTTTTACACCCACATTAGTTGGCTCACAGCAGCCTAAAGTGGGCTTTGGCCATAATGTCCCATGGTGTATTGATTCTGAGAAGCATAATGTGGCTCATGATTAAAGGTATAGTCAGCTATTGCAAGCTAATACACTTTGTCAAATTCACCAAATATCTCCTTGCATTTCGCTGGAGTACCGTTCTCTGTGTGTGCTGAAAAAAACATCTGATGCTTCTACACAGCCCTGAAACAAAGTGGCAACCACCTCTCACAACAAGAAAGCCGTAGTACTACACTTTGCTTCACAATGCATTTCATTGTGTGAGGCGGCACGGCGGAGGGATATTATTTTGATCAAGCTCGAAGTTAGCAGGAGTTGTAGAAAATATCTAACCCCGCCTGTGCTAAATGAATGACGTGTTTTGTCTCTAGACACAAACCACTGTGGGGCACATGCCTTGACACTCTGCTACATGTACATGCACTGTATAGCGATGCACTGTTTATGCAGTCTTAACTCTACTCTGCCCCCTCTGGCCAATCAATAATTGTTCTCTTAATAGATTTTCTCTGTTATTAAAAAAAAAAAAAAAAGTTCTCATTTCTTTTAAATGTGCTTTACACAGTATATGGTGTGAATCTGTGTTTTGTTTTTTATTTAATTATAAAATGTCACTGACAATAGTTGTGGTCGCATCTTGACAAAGGGTGTGTAAAACATATATGTAAAGTTAATAGTTAATTAAAGTGTGGCATTATTATAATGCTTTTTTGTTTGTTAACGCGTCATACAATCCCATTGTTAACCATGTGAGTTAGGAGAATGTAGACCGGAGCCGTGGCATAGCCTGAGGCAAGGGAGTGTGAAGGCAGAGACCAGGTTTAGACAGGAAACCTAAAAGACGTTGTATTGCCCTTAGAGGCCGTGGGAAAAAAATGCAGACAGTCCTTTAGTTTGAATGTTCTTGTTTGTGTGTGAGTGTGTGAGTGAGTGTGTGTGTGTTTGTGTGTGAGAGTAAGTGTGTGTGTGTGAGAGCGAACGCCCAGGGATACATGACTGGACACAGATAAGGAGCACATCAAAGCTGCCATGTGCACGGAACACAGCACAGATAGCAGACACACACACACACACACACACACACAGCCAGGAACATTCAAACTAAAGGACTGGCTGCATTTTACATCACATTGTAAACTTCAGATAGGATGTGACCAACTGTGTGTGTGTGTGCGTGCGTGCGTGCACACTGTGTTCAAAACACCCTTAAAGCATCTCCCGAAGGACCAAATAACACTTTGTCTGTCTCCTTAGTGAAGCGGTGAAAGAAATCCGCCGCATTTGTTGGTGTGTGTGTGTGTGTGTGTGTGTGTGTGTGTGTGTGAGCGTGTGCGCACGCACGCATGTGTACAGGTGTGTGTGTTTGTGTCTCTGCGTAACTGCGTAATACTGTTTGTGTGTGCATGGGAACTTCCAGACACATTAGTTCCACTGTGTGTCTGTTGTTATTGGCGTTGTTGTTGTTGTCCTGTTCTACTTCTTTTTCCCCTCTTCCTCTTCTTCACCGTCACTTTCAGTAACGTCGTTCTGCTCGCATGGACTATTTCTGAGCTGTGTGCGTGTGTATGCGTGCGTGCACGTCAACAGAGCCTTGGACAGCGAGGGTGGTGATAGCAGATAGAACAGAAGGCGTGCCTGTGTGTCTGGCATTCCAACAAACAGTATTATTTAAATGATGCATTATGTATCAGCCTTCATACCTGTATGGTAATTCCAATTAAGCTCCCAGGGGGAGGGGAGGGGAGGGGGGAGTGGTCCACTAAGACGTGATATGGATAACACACAAGGCCTGGTGGAGGTTGTCTTGTCATGCAGAGGTTTGTTCACTCACGGTGCATGGCAGCAGTGTCCACACACACACACACACGTACTACTGTAGATGAGAGCACTGTCTTGCCTTTGCTTTTCTGGGGACACAGACATGGTACTGTTTGAGCTTTTACAGAGGCCCTATAGAGGGATTCAACCTTCCCTACGCGTGAGCGCACACTCACTCACTCACTCACTCACACACTCACTCACACACACACACACACTCACTCACTCACTCACTCACTCACTCACTCACTCACTCACACACTCACACACACACACTCACTCACTCACTCACTCACACTCACACACTCACTCACACACACTCACTCACTCACTCACTCACACACTCACTCACTCACTCACTCACACTCACACACTCACACACACATACCGCACTTCACCAGAAGTCATGGAAGACTAAATAAAAGAGAAGGAGCATTATTTGAAATTATCAAAG
>JAOEGT010038539.1:12155-23649 GCA_025447795.1 Speoplatyrhinus poulsoni | reverse complement strand
GAGAGTGATATATATATATATATAGAGAGAGAGAGAGAGAGCGAGAGAGAGAGAGAGAGAGAGAGAGAGAGAATAACATAAGTAAAGCCACCCTTTACACCTGCATGTGTGAAGCATTACACATGGTTGATTCTGACTCAATATACAACTAAGCCGTGTCAGCTGTAAACGTTTAACACATATACAGCATACATGTAGCAGTTAGAGCATAATGCATGGTTGGCCTATATATTGTAATAATTGCTAATTTTAGGATGATTATTTCTCTATATTACCATATTTTCCAAAAACATTTTGACTGATTTAAAGTAAAATAAATGTACAACCATGACCAATGCCTGAAATATACATTGGCTGAAATCATCCACCACTTATATTTCAAATTAAGGACCCCTAACAGTATTAATCAAATGAGGATTTTCTTTCAAATGTTAAAAGAATGAACCAAAAGGTTATTATCTATCTCGACAGATAGATAAGTCTAGCATGCTGTCATACTGTATCTTGTGTGTTTTCCTGTTTCTATTTGGTTGTAGTCCATTATTTTTATAAGCTGACCTCAGTAGTCATAGTTTTTATTGACGTGTGAAAATGCTGTGCTCATGCACTAATGCACTCATGACAGTCTTTCCCATTATAAGTATTTGGATTTGACATTGAGGTTGCCCATGTTCTTCTCTTCCTATCACTCACGTATGTTACATAGCATTGTACAGGAAATTACTTCACCTTTCAAGCTCAAAACTTCACTTGATCTTAGAACACTTTGAACATTTAAAAAATCCCAAATAATGTGTGTAGACGGTTGTGAGGCTTTCAGATGCACAGGTTCTAGTCAGTTCCAGGCAGCGAGCAACACACACACACACGCACATGTGCGCACGCACGCACACCAGACAGAGATAGGTAGAGCTAAGAAGGAACTTGCATGAGCGGCTCAGACGTGTAGGCAATGGTGGGTCTGTCAGAGGTCTTTGAGCTTCGCAGTGTCTCTTCTCCATCATGATCAACACGTACCAGACCAGTCTACATCCGCCACCAGTGCCACCGCGGCTGGGCCATGGTGGTCCGGTCTTCGTAGCGGCTCCCAGGGGCCACAGTAGATCTCTGCTGAGGTTCTTGGTTGGAGTCCTATTAGTCCAGCTGCTGCTATCTGTTGGAGGATTCACGTATTTCTACCTTCAACAAAGCCAGGTAGTGCACTTTCTTTATGGCCACAGGTTTAGTAGCATATGAATAATGTAAGCATAGAGTAATAGTAAGGTATAGTATGTAAAGTATTCTATCTATCTATCTATCTATCTATTCTGTGTGGATACATATAGAGTATCTGTCTGATTAATAGCTTAAACATGTATCTCATTAATTGCTTAAAAATATAAACTAAAAACAAAAAAAAATTATATATATATATATATATATATATATGTTCATATTCAGTCTAAATCTGTATAATTTATAGTTATATTATGTGATGTTATAGTTTAAAGTGTGTAGGATATTTAGCGTGTGGAATCTGACGTGTGAAAGTGTGCTGTAAGTGAATAGACAAACAGGAAATTCTATCAAACAATAAACTATAACAGCTTTAGTTTATAGTAGGCGGTAGATAGGCATCTCAGAATGTGCTGTTGAAAGAATTTCAATTTAGTTTCAGAAAATTCTATGAGAATGTAATGTGTATTATTAGCCACACAAATGTTTTGTTCTTCTGAATAGATTCTTACAAAACACAATAACTATTTTGTCTCAATCTTTCCCCCCCAAAGGATAAAACATCCTCTGCTGAAGGAAAAGGTATATTGATAATGATCTTATTATAATCATTATCTTTGCTGCCACCACAGCCTGTGAGAATGGTGTCTCTGACCAGATTTGCCATCTCTTTTTTTCAGTTGCTTCCCTCTCATCTGTGAGACACTCAGTAATGGCCATCATGGTAGTGAAGCCACCTGAACATCCACCAGTTAAGGGTAAGAAACCCAAGGAACTCATTTTGTTGTAGTTATTTTAGTAAGTTGATTTTGTTCAAGGACTTCTTATAACCCCTCTCCTCTCTCACACACACACACACACACACACACACACACAATAGAGTCAGGCAACCTGCAGTGGAACATGGGTCACTCGGTCCTCAGGGAAGTCGACTACTACCACAGCCAGTGGCTGACGGTGCGGCAGCCCGGCGACTACTATGTCTACTCCAGAGTCACCTTCTCGGGGTGGGATCCCAAACAGCCGCTGGCCTGCCAGGTCCAGCTGAGGGAGAACCAGAGCAAGGAGGGCAAGGCCGTCATGTTGTCCTACTGCAGCAGGGAGCGTGTCAGCGTGGGGCCGTGCACAGCCTCCCTGGGGCAGGTCATAACCCTGAAGCAAGGCAACCAGCTCAGCCTCTGGGTACAGAACATGTCTGTGGTGAACTATGAAGGAGAGGCCACCAGCTTTGGACTGTTTAAGCTGTAGCGGACGTCTTGATGTTGAACCCACCACATGCACCGGCCTGTCAAACACCATTACCCAGAGGCCATTGCTGTCTTATCTGTGGCTGACGCGTCGTACATTAGAACACATCCAGGACTGTATCTACAGGAACTATATACACACTTTGGACTTTTTTTTTGGGTTATCAATCTATGGGGAGAAAAAACTTTTTTGTATAGATATATGCTTCTAAACAGACAACTTTTTAACATTGTGGACAACTCTGGGAAACCTTGTTTTAACTCGTGTTTCTGTGGTTTTTGTTTATATTATTTTTAATATTTAAAAAGAAATCCGGCAGAAGACAAAAAACAGGACAAATAAAGTCAACTTTTCATCACGTTAAATATAATTGTTGACGTCACGTGGGGGTCAGAGGAGCTGGGAGGGCCACATCTTGCCCCGAGAGCCCTGCATGGGTTTGAGACCCCTCCTGTAGAGGCCAGGCATAACAGCTGGAGTATGTCCTGACTTCAGGAATTAAAGCAGCTGTTAAAGACCAATAGTCAATGTAATATATTGGGCTCTATGATGGATTTCTCATACTTTATTCTTGAATAATTTATTTCAGTCTCTTATGTGAAATGTAACCTTCACATTCTCTGAATGTTTTTGATTGTATTGTTTTGTATTTATTTATATGTATGGGGTTGTGTGAGTAGTACAATGAAATGGTGACACTTAAAAAGCATTTGCCCATCTTCCCTGTACATCCGTATACATCACGTTAGACTAGGGCTATTGATATATTGATTTTTGTATAATTTAAAAATCATGTGTAATACAGAATCCTGTGCGTTGGCTTCAACCAAAAACCACAGATTCCATTATACCAAATGAATCATCGACATATCAAGCCATAACTACATGTGTTGAGGCCCACCAACGTTCAGTGTAAGATGTCTCATTTTAACATACACGTACTAAACAGCCTACATACGTGAGCTAGTGCCATTTGTATGGTTTTGGCCCACACACCATCTACCTTCCATGACAGTCATAACCTTATCCTTAATTTAGGTTGCTGAGAAATCTGTGGAAAACAAATGTGTGGTTGGTTACATTTAATTGGAAGCACCCAATTTGCTTCTTTTCCAAGCCCAGTTCTGAAACGCTAGAGCACATTGTTTAGTTCCTGTTCAGTGTCACCTCTGCAGTAGCACGGAAAGTATGAATCTCTTAGAGGGATGTACAGAGGTGTAGAGGAACACCACTTGCACAGGATGTTTTACATACTCAGTCCTTCCATTCTGCTATGGGCCTCTTGCCACAAAACAGTATCGGCAAAGCTTTCAGTGTGTGCAGTTGGATTATAATTTTCACTGGTAGAACAATGTCTTGGTGGATTTTTCAGTGAAATTGAATTTATCTTAAGAATTTATAGACAGCAATTTGTTATTTTACATTTTATTAAAATAATGGCCACACTGAAAGTAACCTGAAATATGGAGTGTCTACCAAAAAAAAAAAAGCATTCCAATACTGAGAACAATGACAATTGCATCGAACAACTTTTCAAATGTGACAGTGATCGGGAGTGCAGGTTCTGGGAAAGAGTAACACGGAGAACTTTCAGCCCATCACAATGAATTGCTCACAGAGGCTAACCGGCATTGACAATGCAGTAGAGAACAGACAATTCAATAGTCACTATATTGACAATATTAATAAGGGAAAAAAAAAGATATGGACAGGTGATGCATGCAGACAGCTCTCTGGCACATGGTTGAGTAAGAATCTCAGCAGTGACGTTGAATAAATAATGAGGTTAATTCAGATGAAGCACGGTTGTATAAGTGAGTAATTCAAATACCCTTTGACTAGTCCAGACTAGCCCAGTGTCTTTGAGAAGGATGCTGCTTCTATGCCTTATGCTGTGGCATCCTCATAGGGGAGGGCCAGGAAAATGTGTATTTCCCTCCACAGAGACATTACAAAATACATGGTAATTTGTCTTTCATTTTAAAATTAAAAAATACATACAGTAGACACTATAGACTGGTACACTAGAAGGTTACATTAAAGGAATGCCAAAAATGCAATTAGCATACCAATTACCGGTCAGTCTGAAATGCTGAAAATAAAAACAAAAGATGGACAATGCAGCCATATTTTATATGTATAGGTGACTAAAATGATGGCCATTCCAGGCAGTGCGTAATGATACATTAATCGTGGCTTTATGCTTATGGAAAAAATATTCCATTTAGTATGGACGACTGCATGTTTTGACTACGTTTATGACTACGAGAGATGGGCTAACTTTGGTTAATTTAAACAGGTCATATGCGATTTACAATGTGTAACTAAATAACTAAACAGTCAATAGAGCACTTATTGCATGTCAGTTCTTATTTGTTCTCTGCAGAGCAGCAGAAACACTAAACAGCATTAGTGGTATAGCGTAATCTTGCACTGTGACAAAATTAAGTCCAGGTAAACGTTGGTCAGACACATTAGCAAGTATAGCTTTTTTTATTGAATATTTGACTAAACCGCAAGTGCATCTAAAAACATGATTATTGTCCAGTCTCTAATATCCTAGTCTCAGCTTATTGACTGCATTAGGAGGCACTTTAAGAGTCTCTCTCACACATTAAGTAAATCTGTTCAAACAATGTGTTACTCTGTTTGCATGGGCTATACAGAAACCTACTGAGAAACAAATTATTTTAAACTCACAAGGGTAGATCAGTATAGTTCAACTAAAATCAAAGACAGATGTAAAGCCAACACTCATACCATAAAAATCTTGGATAAACAATAAATACAATATTTTAAAAAATAATAAAGCAAAGCATTGCAATTAATACATACTAAAATGTATTTTAGTTAGAAAAGTATAGGGTGACATCTTTGTCATTTATCTATATGTTGTATTTAATACAGTTAAGCCACTGCAATATTATTACTGTACGGTATACGCCTGCATCCCTGAAAGCTCTTGGACTATATTTAAATGTTGTGATTATCACGTTTCTGATGCAATACATCATACTGTAGAAATACTGTACATTCATGCATTTTAAATACAGTTAAGGGCTGCATATGAAGATATACCAAACTAAAGTATACAGTTCTGCTATATTTTACTGTTTGATAGTCACTTTCATCAGATGTGCTAAAGCTTTTTACACCTAGACATGTTTCATGACAAGCAGTGTCTGTTTTTCAAACTCCCAAACACATGCTAAAAAAGCTCAACAAAAACAAATGAAATGTTTGCTACTAAATTGGGAAGCAAGGCCACATAAGATTAAAAAAAAAATAATGCCAAATAAAAGAATAGTCAGTGAGATAAACACAATAAACTCAGTACATTTGTCAAAGTAAGTGCATGCGCAAAAACCGCTATGGAACCTTTAATGGCTTCTTACTCCTTTTGCATTTGCTATTGAATCACAGCTGCTGGTGCTGCCCTTTGAGTGCTTGTTTTGCCAGTTTGCCCTCAGTGTGCTGTTGTCTGGGGTTGGCCACTGTGTGTGCTGTCACTGGGATCAGTGAGGGTGAGTCAGTACCAGGAAGACAAATCCTACCATGTCAATGCCAGGTCTGCAATCTGAGGCCAAGCATGTACCTGGAGGGAAGACCCACGTCTCCTATGAAAAATGATGAACGCAGCCACACGCGGCACACTAACATGCAGGCGCATGCACACAAAGTCACAACTGTACCCATGCGCGCACACACACACACATACACACAGTTCAGTGGCTGCCATCCTCCCTGGCACAGTCATTCTTCTGTTTGGACAGTTTTCGGACCACCCTCTCTAGGTCTTTGCGAGACTTCTGCTCCTCCTCCAGAAACTGCTTCATCCACTTGTTCTCCTGTGGGTGTGTGCAGAGAGCAGGAGTAGGTGAAGAAGACACTTCCTTCCTGTTGCCACCTACACAAACTGCCACTACTAGCATGTGTAGACCCGTTACCTGCCGACGTCACCGCCACTTCACCAACATATGGTTGGTGAAGTCCCGTTGAGCCCCACATATAACACCTTTGCAATGATCCTTATGACTCAACATTATTTCACCTGCTATGTGTCCTAGATTATCATTTGTCCTGTCTTTTTTGACCAGTTTAAATCTCTTATGAGAGTGGGAATACAACCCATAAAATGCATCCATTTTGGTCAGTTTTCCGCAGAGTTTTCATCTGCTAAAAAAATAAAACAAAGCATGCCTAGAAGCTGCTGTGTGACGGGATGCACTACTAACAAGGTAGGAAACCCAGAATTCATTTTGTGTAGCTGACGTTTAATATTAGACAAAAGTCATCGTAAATACAGGCAGAGACAGTACGCAAACCATGCCCACTAAAGTGAAACAGTCAGCGCGAACATTATGCTAAATTACGTTACCTAGCTAAAAACAATAAAAATTTCACCATGTCAAAGAATTACTATTATGTCAAACAACATATGTTAGGCATTTTGACTATGTGGCTGCAAGCAATTACATGTGATCTTTGGTGGTTAATGTTCTTGTGTAACTTGACAAGTCATTAGACTCTTGACTCAATGGACTGTATGTCATCATTGTTTGTAAACATTAAATGGGTCTAGAGTCAGCACCCACCCCCCACCCCACACACTCACAACACTGAAGGTGAAGGCAGGCAGGCATCTTTGTTAGGAACAACAACCCAAACATGTACTAAATAAATACTGTAAAGTCTGGGGTCCATACATTCAAAATGATTTATTTCTGTGTCCATACCTTAAGGAAGCTGAAATAATAATAATAATTATTATAAAAATATTATTAGTTGTTTCTATCATTGGGGTGCGTTTCAGTAAATGTGTGTACAATGAAAAGTTAAAGATAAATCAAAGAAAGCCATCAACACAAACTAGTGGAGTACAACTGGAGTAAAACGTTAAAGCACTATTGTAGTGGTTTAATAAAAGTCGTGGTTTCTATAAGCATTGGCAGCCCCCAACGCAATGTAATTGCAATTATGCCTACAATCTATACACCATACAATATATTAATTACCTTTTTCAACTCCTGAACCTCATCCTTAAGTGCATACACTGCATCAACAAGACTCCTGCAGGGGGAAATGGGCAGAACATTGTTGCCACCAGCCAATGAAGAACAACATGCCTATTCCTTGTAATTGAAACAAAAGCTGCTTCATTCATCAGGACGCTGCCATATCTACTCCACCGGCGGCAAACTCAAAAACCTTTAACGTGAATGGATCAACGCTTTATTCTGTTGCACCATAGAGGGAATCTCAATACATGGACACATTGTGTGATATTAATCAGTGAGGTCTCACTTTTCCTCAATGACTGTCTGACCGTTGCTTTTCATCTCCTCAACAATAATCTTCTCTTCTTCTGGCAGGAGAACCTGGGGGATACACTCTTTTCTCACTGCGGTGGACGTGCACACACACACATGCACACACACACACGAAATGTGACAACACATTGAAATTTTGATTACTGCTGATATAAAAACATGTTTTGAAGAGTAACATAATCTTGTGACTTGTTCTCTGCAACATGCATGCACACGCGCACACACACCTGTGGAGGTCTGGTGTAAGCTGGCTCCTGTGCAGTATGCCTCAATCACCTTCAGTATCTGGGCATCTTCTTCCAGAGCGGCTGTACCTGTCATTCCAAAGCACACCAGAGGGCTGTCAGCCTCGTGCACACAGCAGACACAGGTTGAGATTTGATGGTACCTAAGACCACTTAAGGGTCCACCAAGAAGAGGTTCCTGTAATGTACAGCCCTACAGGTTAACCATGGTTGCATCCATATCAGGAAAAACAGTGATATGTACTATATCATCCTACGATATTCATTCTGGCATGAGCTTTCTTTTGATAAAAAAAAAAGGGACTGACCATACTGTATTTGTATGTGTGCTACACGCCTATTCACACATCTGTTTATATTTTACATGTTTAATCTACCTTAAATTTTGCAGCGTTTTGAAATGTACTTTAAATTAAATGTACTCATTATTATTGATGCCGACTAAATAATTCTCATTCTGAAGCTGCACAAACTGTGGCAATATCTTTTTTGGAAATATTACAGGTTGTTGTAATAGTATGCATTTGAATTAACACCACATACTTTTCCTAAGAAGAACGTCGTCATCAGAAGGTTTCCTCTCTTTCTTTCGGTTTCCTGGCAGGAACTTTTTTATTGGTCGCGGGCTCTTGCTGGAGTCCTTAGAAAGTGTGACACAAAGTGTAAAAGCACATAGCCAAGCCCTACACCCACAAATACACACCTTCAAGCCAAATGTCAAGCAAGCCTTCAGATTAAACATATTTATTTTTAAATGTCAACAAACAAGGCAAAAAGCATGTTGTTAAACTACACTAGCCCTAGGCTACTGCAAAATTTGTATTTTTCCTTTACATTACAATCTTCTTGAGAAGAAATACATTTTGGTTTGGTTTCCACATTTCCTCAAAAGCTGTCATCTACATCAAAATGGTAAAGTATTGTAGACTGGTGTAACCAGACCATATTCACAAAGGCCATACTGCATTGGGAAGTGTTCGCAGTCGTTGCAACCTATTTGGTGTGGACCTCTGGTTCCACACCATCTATCAACTATTGGTCAGAGCTGAACCAATCAGCGTTGCTACAACTGTTTTGAGCACCTCATCTAGCTCTACCACCATTTCATCTCACTAACCCATGCTGATGGGGCCAGCAGCATGGTGGCTGTGAAAATGCTAATGAAAACAGGTTTTCCACTACAATCTCAGCTAAATGCATTGAGCTGGAAGCAATAAGTGGGCAGAGCCAAGCTAACAGTATTCAGGGGCTCCTTTAGCATTTGAAACCAAAGTATACATTTCAAAACAAACTGAGTATTTTAGGCTTTAATTTAATGTGTTAAGTGCAACAGCATTTAGCAGTGACTTTTAATACATACATTTAACAATAGATCCATTTATAATAATGACATCACACCACAGTGATTCACACATTACGTAGTTTAACCAATTGTTATATTTAACCCACAAATACAGGTTAGATATATTATATGCACACAAATATTTGAGGCATTAGGAAATGCAATAGAAGTTGATATTAGATTTTAAAACCATCCAACACATTACAGTTAGGTGATGCTTAACGCTGCATATTTACAATAAAAATCTGAGTGTGTGCATTCCATAAATGTTCTTTTTACTGGTCACAGCCAAGTCATTATGTATTGTATAGGTGATGATTCATTCATTGCCATCAACCATCGTGTGCTTTCAGTGTTTGGTTTTGAAAAACACTCATATGAAAGCATAACTCCTACAACTTCTTGTGAAAAGTTTGTCTGAGCAAAGTCCGGCAAACATGCACATGGGCACAAAGGAAGTATAATTTGGCCTGGCAACAGACATCTGTAAAATGTGCACATTGACACCGCCCACACACACACACACACACACTTACTGTAGCAAGCAACATTTTCAGTAGATGTCGTGAGCATTGTTGTACAATAAACCATAAATGGGGGTTGATCGAAACAGTATGAAACTACTTTAAAGCATGCTAAGCAAGACCCTTTTTCCTTTCTCTGCAGTGTGTGTGAACTATGAAGAGCACAGACAGAGCGACAGGAAACCAACAGATGGCGAAGGACAGAAGCAAACATATAGCGATGACATGCCACAAACACCAGAGCAGACACATTTAAAAACGCCCCAAGCCAGCACACAAACAAACCAGAAGATGAGCTCAAACCTTACCTTCATGATATAAGACATCCTCTAAAGACGATAGAAGACAGTGTGTAGAAAGAGAAAGAAACAGAAAGAAAAAGGAGATATAATATGAAAAATATGATATGGGATTTGACAAAATGTAAAAGGTTTTACATTTAAATCTGCGTGTGTTTGCTTGCCACACAGTGAATTTTTTTGGAATTATTCACGAGAAAGAACAGAGCAGGAAACAAAGAGATATGGAGAGTGAAACCGTGAGGGAGAAATAATTAATATTACACATGCAATATCTACAGCAGGAAGGCCAGAGATGGCTGCCATACTCTTGGATGGTTGCTGGCATTCTCACAAGGTGCTGAAATGAGTAGTAAAGGAACAGAAGCAGTCCATTTTGGTATGCTGGTCGTTTGAGGAGGGCTTGCATTTCGTGCCCTCGATTATCAAGGTTGTGTTTTCAATATTTCCATCCTATTAAAAGCACACAATAAATGTGTCAAGCAAAACCAAACCTAACATACCTCCTGTCAAAAGTCAAATTAGTAAAAGCTTTGACTGATTCCTTCCCACCCTGCTTTCTCTAGATCATGCGCAAGCATGTCAAATGTAGATGTAGGTTGTGTGGAGAAGGCAAGATGCCCCTATAAGCAACCTTCAGCCTTATACCATTTACAGGGGTGTGATGATAGAGTCACAAGACAAGATCACGAGCGACAACACACAACATTAGGTTTTAACACTATTTGAGAAATCTGAAAATGATGGCATTTTAATTTAAGAAGATTTATGTAGACTGTTCTTCTATACAGTATAGGATGATATGAGAAAGGAGAAATGTGCAGAAATGATTGCTATGCTTTTCATTTTCTACAGCAGGTGTACACTATTAATACCGATAGGTTATGGTGACAACATTTTCATTTTTCAATAAGCGGACATTTGGTGATGCTGATGGGGTTGAAATGGTTGACAAATGCTTCTGCAACCATGCAACTGTTATTACACCTTAAAGTAAGCAAATGTACTTTTGTCAAATTCAGTGAATATCTACTCACTACTTGTTGTCCGTGTTGAAACAATCAGGCTTTCCTACAAAGTGGTGCAGACCGCACCACACAACGCTATTCTAGCCTTGGCAATGCATTTCAATGTGGGGGGGTGGGGAGCTTCCGAGGGAGAACTCTATGGCATTGAAGGGAGAGGTGCTTTTGTTTTGATCAAGTTTAAGTCCAGATTGACTAACTCCACCTTAATACAAACAGCCTTGTCTTTAACAAGACAAATAGCCTGGCCCTATACCAATTGATTT
>JAOEGT010038539.1:0-12055 GCA_025447795.1 Speoplatyrhinus poulsoni | reverse complement strand
CATAGCCATTATGGCAGATCAACAAATAGCCTGGCCCTATACCAATTGATTTCATAGCCATTATGGCAGATCAACAAATAGCCTGGCCCTATACCAATTGATTTCATAGCCATTATGGCAGATCAACAAGATAGTAAAAACAAACAGTAGCCTAGAGTGTTATGTCTTCTGCTTTCAGAGCTACAGTATACTGCAAAAAATTTGGGACACCCCTCTGAATCATTGAATTCAGGTGTTCCAATCACTTCCATGGACACGTGTATAACATCAAGCACCTAGGCATGCAGACTGCTTCTACAAACATTTGTGAAAGAATGGATCTCTCTCAGGAGCGCTCTGAATTCAAGTGTGGTACTGTGATAGATCTCCACCTGTGCAATAAGTCCATTTGTTAAATGTCCTCACTACTAAATATTCCACGGTCAACTGTTAGTGGTATTATAACAAAGTGGAAGCGATTGGGAACAACCGAAACCGAAGTGGTAGGCCACATTAAAATCACAGAGGGGGTCAGCGGGGTCATGTGCATGTAAAGGTAGGCATCCCAACATTTTTGGCAATATAGTGTATGTTGACAGAATGCAGTGCAATCGCAGCATTAACAATCGCTTGTCTTGGAATCATGAACAATTCAATGAGTAAAACAAAGGTAACCGACTATAATAGCAAACGCTGTGGGTGAACGGCACTGCCATGTGAGTCATGTCAGAGCTAATATTAGCCTCTTCTGAGTATGCAGCACATCACTGGGGGAAAAACAGCCGAAAAAGTACATCTCAATAAGCCTATACTAGAGCCTACATCTGTTACATTCTTGTTACTTAACTCTTACTAGCTAATACTGTGCACTTTCTGCATTAAGTTTGAAATAGGCCTACATTGTTTAAACATTATTGCTGTAAATAGTACACGATAAATGTATGAACCTATGTTTCATAGTTTTTTTTTCCCAATTGATCTGCATCAGTGTGTTAAAACCTACTAGACTAGCCATCTAACAGTTAAAAATTAAATATAATATATATAAATCCAATAGCCTATATCAGAGACAGGGGGTCCTCAGAGGTAGTGCAGGGGGTCCTACAAATGATTTGATCCCAACCCTGAACATGCAAATCACTTTTTTAAACCAATACACCAGTAATATAATTCCTGCGTGTCTGTGAGGAGGTCGCAGCTGTTCACTATAGGCGGATATTCCCTGCAGTCTGAACATTCAAATCGTAATCCCTATTCTTCAATAAGCACTGTACCAACAAACTGTACAATCACACACTTGTTCACCAAAGCCTTATCCAAATAATAAAGACCCTACATGGAATGAGTGTCGCTAATGAAGTGTGGGTCCGGTCGGTGTTGTGCAATGCTTCACTCCAAACTACCCGCCTGCCACATTTGTATCGTCATGTGATCTTGTGTGTGACATGGAAATCTCCGCCATCACTGTCCATACTAGGCAAGTAGCGGAGATATTGGGGAGGGTGGTTGAGGGGTGTGGGAAGGTCTTATTGTCGTCACGGCGACGCCTACCTCTTTATAGCCAAGGGCTGCGGAGGGCTTGAGCGGAGGTGCCGGGCGGAGGCAGCTGAGGGACCAGGGCTTGCTGACCCTGGGGGGCTCCAGCGGGCCACGGACACTCAGGTGGGACTGATGGGACAAGGAGCCGGCCCTGCTGATGGGCGCCTTGCTGTCGCCAGCCTATAGGAGACCACAGGGGGGCGACAGTGAGAGAGTTACAGTCAGGCAGGAACCTCCGGTGCTGAGAAATGTATCCACAGAGTGCCCAAATCTGCAGTTCCTCGAATGGCCACTTGAGGCGGGCTGCAAAAGGGAGTCAATCCCCATAGACGCCAATGTTAAAATGTACAACTTTACAGCAGAAATAAAACATGTTTACAGCCGGGAACAAAACCGATTTCGCTTTCTATTGGGGATGTGCATTCTTATATACCGCATCAGTGTAAGATATATACAGCCACCTTCAAGATGGTGCCAACAGCTTATACACCGCATCAGTGTAAAATATATACAGCCACCTTCAAGATGGTGCCAACAGGACTTCCTTCTTTGGTGAAAGGTTGGAGGTGCTCCAGCCACTCCTGTAGCTCCTGGGGGTTGCTGCAGAACACTACCACGCGGTCCATCGTGCTTCCTGCAGACACAACAACAAGCTCCATCCATACAGCTTCAACCCCAGGACAAGCATTTAGCGGCCAAAAGGCTTCTCCTCCAAACCTGTAATGTCGAACGCATAGTGGCCGGCGTCCGCATCCTCTGGCTGCCTGATCACAGTGGTGCCTTTCAACGGCAGACTTCCCTGGAGAGAGACGAGACAGGACCATGGGATGTGGCATTGGCTCTCCTCAGGGCTCGCTAGTGGGACATGTAGCTTACCTGATAAATGAAGCCACTCATACGGGGGCTTGCAGAAAGCATAACCAGCGTGTTGGGGAACAACATCAGGTAGCGCTCCTCCTTCTCCTGCAACACACAGACACAACATGAGAACTGGAGCCTGATTTTCTTTTGGGATTCCCACGGAACGCCTGTGAAATGGGAAACGGTTGTTTGTAGAAATGAACAAACGACAGCCCTAATGTTGAAATACGTGTAATGCAAAAAGTCTATGTTTAAGTGACATTGACTTTCTGTTTAATGCCGTTTTATGTAGGCCTAGCTATACGTTTATAAGATTGACTACTAGTCCACGCAGTTAACCTCAATGTAGGAAAAAATACATCCGTTTGTCTATAAACAGGACAGGAGGAATTCTTCTGTGATTGGGGCGGGACAATATGAAATTATTTGAAAGTCACGGCACGGGACATTTTTTGTGTTGTGGGATGGGACAGGAGTGCAGATTCACTCCTGTGACATGCACTAATGAGACAATGCTCACTCTATGCCTCACTCTATATGCCTGATGGCTGTAACAGTTAGCTATTGATCAACTGTTGTTGCCCTGGATGTCTGCTACAGCGGTAGTTCTGAGAAATACAATTGCCTTTCTTGTCTTTCCCAAACCCCAGAAAGACCCCAACAAAGAAACCACATGACAGATAGATGGTTATACTGGCAGTATAGCCCCAATGTGTTTTTTTTGTTTTGACATACTGTATGTAACACATTAACCACAGGGTCCAGCACCACCAAATCAACAGGCCCTACATTGTCTCATCATTGCTGACAGATTGAGAAGAACGCCAGATTAAGTTCATTTAGCAGATGGTTAGTGTCCAGCTGTATTCCAATAATAATAATTCATATGGCATTAGAAAGTGAAATAAGGTTTCTTTGTGGAAGCTCAAGTTTATTTATTTATTTATTATTATGAAGCCACCTTGTGATCGGAGTGTGAATTATACAATGATAATCGTAGGGGGATAGGGTCCAACATTTTCTCCGGAAATCCTTGGTCCCGTATAACGTGCGTCGTTAACTGCTGACAAATTAATAATGTGTACCTAATTATGATATGTAATTTTATAACCAAATTTGTTATACATTTTATTCAAACTTTTTTACATTATGTAAATGCTAAACTAGTGTATAGTTTTTGTTTCAAATACATTTTGATTCCTCCATGATTTGACTAACTTTCAAACTCTTCTGAGTTCAAAAACTTTATACAAAATAAATTAAAACTAGTTTTAATAATTCATTAATAATTGTATTATTTACTTATTATCTATGTGTAGGGGCCAGAGTTTCACTGGGTATGCTTTAACCAGCTGAAGACAGGTAAATCAATATAGTAGTATTGATAGGGAGTACACTAATCATTCCGACGGTGCTCTAATCCAAATAGATGTACAGAGTACAAGTAAGAAGCTGGTCAAGGTTACACAGAAGTTAACCACACTAGCATGCTGACTGTCAGCCTGGTAACCAGACCCACAATGCACTTGGTGAATAGAGTCTGGGCACGCATTGGAGTGTTGTTGCCTCCTACTGGGCGTCGACCTCTGTTCAATTTCTAAACTATTGGACAGCCTTTAACCATTGCTGCAACTGTTTTTATTGTTTCACCCCCCCCCACACACACACACACCCTTCTATGACTGCACCAGCCCTGTCTCACCTCGCTGGGCCCTGTCTGCATGTGGATCTGAGACACGTAAGTCACTTGGCCCAGGCTCTTCATGCTATCACCCTCCCAGCCTCTCACTGCCTCTGACAGGATCTGAAGCTCCAGGGTCTTACGCTTCCGCAGGTCTTGGCACTGTGCCTGGATGGACGGACGGACAGACCCACACACACACAGATTGACTGACTGTTGGCAATTACTCTAATAACAAACTACAGTAAAAGTCTGAGAGATCAACTATACTTTATATTGTCCTTCACACAAGTTAAGAAATTAATCCACCCCTAATACCATATCATAATTCATATTAATAAAATAAGTATGGATCTGTGCCCCAGTAAAGCTTTTCTTTGTTTTCTAGACACCCGGTATAGGGCATATTTTTCAAATACATTTTTAGCAAAAAGAAAACAAATCAAAGCAAAGCAATTCAAGTCTATATATAGAAGAGTCTATTCATATATCCTTTGATTTGACCTGCTTCTATTCTATTCTTCTATTACACTCAGCATATTCTGTCTGGTAGCAGGGTGGAAAGGCAGAGGTGAGTAACACCTAACACCTGTCAGGGACCCGACAGGGGCTGTCCCCGTTCGCAGGGGGAAAATGACAAAGCAACATCTTACACACAAGAGGACATGCTATAGAAACCTGGGAAAGCTACCTGATCTGCTGCAAACCTGTCAAACCTCTGAAATCACACATGTACACACTAGGGATGTTCAACTAGTTTCCCTGACGTTTGAACTTTAAACATCAAAAGGTTCAAACAATTAAGTGGCATTTAAAATTTATTAGAATGTGATTTAGTTTCAGTAATATAATTTATGGAAATATATACTGCAGCAAAAATAGAAATGTCCTTTCACTTTCAATTGTGTACTTTCAGATAACTTAATATGTGTAAATATTTGTATGAACATTTAAATAGTCAACAACTAAGACATGAACTAAAAATGAAGAGTCCGTCCATCACCCCTGGTGAGACAAAACCGTGACTCGTCAGAGAAGAGCACTTTTTGCCACTCCTGTCTGGTCCAGCAAAGGTGGGTTTGTGCCCATAGGTGACATTGTTGCTGGTGATGTCTGGTAAGGACCTGCCTTACAACAGGCCTACAAGCCCTCAGTCCAGCCTCTCTCAGCCTATTGCGGACAGTCTGAGCACTGATGAAGGGATTATGTGTTCCTGGTGTGACCCGGGCCGTTGTTGTGGCCATCCTGTACCTGTCCCGCAGGTGTGATATTTCTGGGACCCTGGGCATCTTTTGGTGTTTTTCACAGTCAGTAGAAAGGTCTCTTTAGTGTCCTGCGTTTTTAGAACTGTGACCTTAAATGCTACTCTCTGTAAGCTGTTAATGTCTTAACGACCGTTCCACAGGTGCATGTTAATTCATTGATTATGGTTAATTGAACATGCATGGAAAACATTGATAAACCATTTACAATAAAGATCTGTAAAGTTATTTGGATTTTTACAACATTTTTTAAATACACAGTCCTGTCTTTTTTTGCTTTATGTATGTATGCATATTAGAGCTGTAAGAATTTAATTCGCAATTAGACCTAAAACTTTCGTTTTTTTTAAACAGTATAAGCGTTTAACCTTAGAATTATATAAAGATACATTTAACCAACTAGTATTTCTGTTTCCGACTAGCAAGGGTAACAACTTTTAACCAACTAGCCGACTAATTGCGACCATCCCTAGTATGTTGGTATGTAAACACATGTGAAAACCTCCCTTCATTTTGCAGTTGCAGACTTCTCACACTATTTTAAAGAAATGGTGTGGAGGTTGAGCAAAGGTTGTCTCAGAGGGATATGCAGCTAAGTATGGTGTGGTTGCTTGTTTCTAACCTCACTGCACCAGGAACACGCCCACAGTAGGAACAATATGGTCACTCGCATGCAGTGGCAAAGCGTGCCTTACATTAATTAGAACTATTTCCATCCGAGGCGAGCAGCAATCTATGAATATTAAACAATTACCTTGTCTCTCAAGAATTCCACAAGACTAAGGCTTAACTAAAACGAGACTAGACTAAAAACAGTTTGGCAAAAGGCAGGGTTTCAACCCTAAACCACGTGCCACGAGCCGTTTATAGCACGATGCTATAAACAATTGTTGATTGTAGGTGCTGTTGTTGAGTGTTTTGTGTTTAATGTGGATGTATGACACAAATAATTTACAAAAGCAATAATTAAGTGAATGAATTAATTAATATATATCTACCTATCTAGCTAACTATCTAAAATATGTGCAGGCTTGTTGGGTGCAAACAGGGTGTGAAGGCTGTCATCAAGCAGACCTACCACCAGACTCTTAAATGCAGCTGTCGCCTTCACTATGTCCACATAGTCTGGATGAGCCTCCTGCAGGACGCACACGCACACACACACACGTCAGCTGTTAAACACACACAAACCAATGCCATGCTTGGCCCCTATAAGTGTTGATAATACAGTGCAAAGTATAAAGGTAGATGTACTCTATATTTAATATGGCAGACAGTAGACACAGAGACAGTCACAGATAGACATAGATACACACAGACAGACAGACAGACAGACAGACAGGTCCATCTCTACCTCCACATGTCTCTCCAGTTCCTGCAGCAGAATGGGGTACTTGTCTAGCCTCATGAAGGGCTTACTGAGGCTTGTTGTCAGGGTCAGGATGCCTGGAGAACTGGCTCCCTGGCTCTCCATGAGCTTGTCCAGGTCCTCACTGCACATGCACGCACACACACTCACTTTACTAGGATAGAGGTCATCTATCCTGACGGGCCAGATGATGTGTTTCACACAACCATCTGGGGAGCCGTCCATTGAAACGGTTTAGATTTTTTTTACACAATACCTTCAAATCCACTTGATAAGAGATCCACACAAGTTATTCCTACACTTAATATGTGAAACACTATATCTGAGATTATATTTGCATATATTAAAAACAAAAAAAAAGTATAGTATAAAATAAATACTAATAAATAAATAGTTTATTTTAAATTATATTCATATAAGTATATGATCTTTGCAGACACAAATGACCTTCCTTTTAAACAAACATATTCAACTAAAGTTATTAGTTTACAGCTGCAACATGCCATTTACAAAACTATATATAAAACTTCCTGCAAATGAAATGCATTTTCATTGTGTGAAAAGGCCTCTTGTACAAATTGTAAGTAAACCACAATTAGATATCCTGTTAGCAGTTCACTTCCCGTGTCTAACTATTTAAGCTCAACATTATAGAAAGTGACAAGGAGAAAACTTAAGTGTCCTCCAGAGTAGTGAAAACAGGGTCAAATATCATTGGGGGAGGGTGTGTGAATCAGTGTTTGTGGTAGAGGAGGAGAGCCTAATAATGATTACAGAGAAAACCTTTCTGAAGTTTAGTGCTGCCTGCACATTCAGTAGGGGCGCAATAACAGCACTCTTTCATGAAGAGGGACACCTTGTGGCTATGAGGACGCTGACACCTTGTGGCTATGAATAGTCTGACACCTTGTGGCTGTAAATTGAATTACAATTATATGCAGAAACTTTCCTCAACACAGGCATATTGACCAGTGGTGTGCGGTCAGGCCCTTCAACCCCTTCAGAGAAGTGGTGACCAAAATTAGACAAGAATGTTATTTTTAATTTATGAAACACTTTGTCAGGGCCAGCAAGGCCTTCTCTGCTGGCCTAAACACATCAGAATCACCGACTTGAATTTTCCGTTTAAATATATAATTTCATGAATAAGTATTACATTATTCCCATTTTCCGTTTAAATATATTATTTAATGAATAAGTATTACATTAATCCCAATAGTCTATTCTCTTAAATTAATATTTTCTCTAGGTTGCGCTGCTTCCAGTAGATTATGTTTATGTTAGAGCTTTTATCCAATCATATTTCAGCCATCATGTGTTGCTATGTCAAAGAAATCTACCTTGAGACCTTCAGAACCAACATTGTGGGTGCCTGTAACTAAATGGCAATGACCATTGTTGCTTTAACCAATCAGATAGCTAACTTGGAATGCCGCCAACGTCGGCATTTCCATGTCCTTTGATTGGATGGTCAGAGCGTAACGCTAGGTTCACATTGAAGTCATGCACTCCGTTACGTTGCGCCGGAGGTCGTTCATTTCATTGAAGCCCGTCTCAACCAAACCCCATGATCGAGTAGGAGACTTATTTCTCTTCCAGGTATGGTGGCCAACGCCGGTACTACGTCTGGGGGCAGAAAGCCTATATTCCCATTTCTACGAGTTTCCTAAAGGTTTTTTTTCTTGCGCGACATCATCGCGGGGAACGAGCAAAGTACGTGCATCGGAGTTTGTTTGGTTACCATGGAGTCGCGACAGAGCAGGGACACCCGCGCACACAAATGTTTATTTTGCCTTGATAATTTACATTTTGTGGATATATTACGGCCCATGGATTAACGTTACCAGGTATTAAAATACTGTATACTCTAGGTACAGGTTCTGCATTTAACAAAACATCTTAGGTAACTTAGGTAAGCTTATGTAGACATAAACAACTGCTACGCTACAGTGAGCTTAATGTAGACACAAGCAGTAAGAGCTATATTAACAGCATGTAGGCATCGCAGCATAAGTACGATAGTGCTATGGCTAGACCACAGCTACTCTGTACATTGGCTAGTTCATGTTGAATGCTACTGTGATCAGCGCTGTGATGTGAACGCGCGTAAGCGACTGTTGTGCATGTGCATGATTGACATCTGCCCCCAAGAACTCTGATTAGGCTCCACCACTATTGCCGGGTGCGCTTTTGAGCAGTTTCATTTTAAATGAATGGGCGCCATTCTAAAGTACCGTATCTAGCTCTTATAATACATCCATGGTGTCAACGGAGTGGAATTGGAAGTGATTTAATAATTTGATATCTAAAATGTTTGTAGATATTGATTGATTACAATTAACAATTTTGGTTACTTCTATTTATCGTTTGCAGCAAGCAATTTTTGTTACTCCGCCCAAAGCCACACCCACTCACTAACCCGATGTCAGTCAGTCCCACTCAACTTGTGGGCCTGACTGTTAGTCATGAAGTCTGTTGATGTCACATAGCGTGAATCCTATGGCAGAATATCTGACCAATCAAATTGGCGAATATCAAAATAGAATGCAGATTCAAAGTTCGACCCCTTCTTTCCCCTGGGAGAAGGAGTTATGTAGCCTGTAAAACCATGCACGCACACACAGCCTGGCTACACATCCACACGCACATGAATGGCGAGCCTTCCCCTCGCCAACCGCCCTTGGCATATTATCTGCATTGTGATTTACGTTGCACTGCATTTCTCAAGCAGTATTAACAAATAATTCATAAATTATTATTAATAAAATAATTAATACATTTCTCGCCTTATCCTCACCACTCTTGCAATTGCCTATCTATTAAGCAAAACAACAGCGCTAGCCGCCCATTATGCAAGTTAGTCGGCGACCGGAACTTTCGGGCGTTAGAATAGCGCTGCGCAGCGTGGAGCGCGCCGCGTTCGGGCCGTCCAGATGAATCCAACAATGGTAGAGCGCAACGCTTAACGTCCACACTTTGAACAATGTTGATACATGTGGGACCACGTGAGGTGCTGACCTGTGGTCGGTGAGCACACACACAGCAGACGGGTGGCTGGAGCAGTAAGCCAGGTACAGAGTCCTTATCTGACACATCAGGCCTACATAGCAGCCTGCTATGCACTGCTGGCTCTCTGGAACCCTGCAGCACACGCACAAAGAGAGAGGGAATTCATTGCATCGTCAAAAAGTGAGAGCGAAACAAAGTTAAGTGATATGAAAGAAAACGAGGACAACAACAGCATATTTTACACAATATCCACAACAGGGTGAACAGCATGGGCGGACAGTTAGTTTTTGTGGGAAGCTCTGGCATCACTCACTTGGTGCATTCCTCCAGCGCTACACACAGGCCCTGCTGGAAGGTGAGGATGTCCTCCAAGTTCCCACAGAGGCTAGCACTGTCTGCAGTGCTCAGTCTGGGGAACACACACGGATGGAAAAAAAGTGGTTAGCATTGTCCAGTCACTAACAGCTTCGTTATGGGATTCATTACATCCAGTGTATTGAAATATGAAGTCAGTGATTTTAACATATTAAACATTTTGGTCAAATTCAGCGATTATCTCCTCACAGTCCGACTGCTGCCGGCTCTATGTAAATACAGCAATCTGAGGTTTCTACACAGCCCTGGTGATGTAAATTGGAACATAAACAGACAACACTATCCTAGCTTGTGGCAATGCCTGTCCGATGTAAGGGGCGGAGCTTCCGAGGGAGTGTATGTTAATGTTCAAATAGCAACAGTCTCTCTCCAGAGAGAATTTAACACCACCAGATAAATTAAGCAATTTTAATACGTTCCTTTATAAAATAACGTTTTACCATTTCACATGGTAGTCTACTCTCACAATAGGAAAGAAAGTACCATCACAGTGATGAGTAATTTATATTAATTTGCTGACAAAACAGCATTTAACGCAAAAGCATTTAAGAATAATAAGTGTATTTTGAATAGGGTTGAGCCGATAGACGATGCCATTGCCGATGTCTGACAGACATCACAATGTGGCAAAATAGCAATCAATTCTTTACACAGGACAAGCAAATGGTGTAAACGAAACACTGAGAATACATCCGATGATCCCAGCATACCTCACTGGTAATGCTGCAAATTATATATTCTGATGCCAATGCATGTATACACATTATTGTATGTTTGCCTTGATTCTCTTAACCTTGTCTCCTGTCTTACCTGTCACTGGCCTGTAGTGGGCGCAGATAACCACCCAGCACAGTCTGTAACTCCTTAACAAACTCACGCTCATGTTCCAAGATGTCCTGTACCACCTGGGAGAGGAATTTAACGTGAAATTAAACTATTACACTCAAGTTGAAGGAGAATGTGTCAGCCAGGATCTTTGTGTGAGAGAACCATATGTCTGTTCTTATTGCAAGACGAGGGAGGGGCCTAAAAGGAGTTTTATGACACAAAGTTTCCATAGATCATAAATGCCCACTCACCACACTATAGTAGTTCTTGGTAAGCGGAGTCCCTTTAGGAGAAAGTGGTTTCTCTGCAAGAAGGGCAGTGTTGAGGAATAACAATAAGCAATTAAGGCAGAACCATCTTCCAAGACAGGGATTAAGACATAACATTTAGTCTAGGACCAGGCTAAATCTCTTTTGGGAAAACTTGCAGTGCACTGTGTGTTATGAGTAAGCAGTCACGATAACTCTTTTTTGTTGGCCGATTAATTGTCCAAGAAATAATCGCGATAAACAATATTGTTGTTATTTTAAGGGCAGGCAAGAAAAGCCAAGGGTGGAATGACTGACTATATAGGCCTAATCCAAGGAGTCGACCAGGGAAGCAGGGAGAAGTTGAACTGAAACACAGGAAACATTTTATATTCAAAACAAGCATCCAACACACGGCCGTGGTAAAGGCTGGTTGTGAATTACGTATTGATGTGACCTACACCAGCGACTATGATTTTGTCCAGACGGAGCAGAAACTTAATCCAGTATTTTAGGATGAAAGTGACGCAGTTCATATGTTTGGGAGTACGTAGGCTATATGGGTAAATAGTGTGCCTTCTAAAGTGAACTCAAAATTGTTATCATTAAGAAACAGCCAAGTTTGAACTTACTATAATCATTTCAGGTTTGCAACGACATATTCCATATTTTCTGTAGACATGTAGATATTTTAACCAGCAGCAAAAATATAGAGGTGAGTTCAGAATTGGAGAATGTTCGTGGCGAATACGTTTGCTTTGACCTTGATCGTTGAACTTTTTGTGTAAACATTCCAAACATCCATCCATCCATCCATCCATCCTCTACCGCTTATCCGGAGTCGGGTCGCGGGGGCAGCAGCTTCAGCAAGGGACCCCAAACTTCCCTTTCCCGAGCAACATCA
>JAOEGT010038528.1:0-23664 GCA_025447795.1 Speoplatyrhinus poulsoni | reverse complement strand
GTGTGTGTGTGTGAGAGAGAGAGAGAGAGAGAGAGAGAGAGAGAGAGAGAGAGAGAGAGAGAGAGAGAGATGATCATAGGGTGTAGGAAGGAGGGTGAGACAAGGACATAGGATGGAGATGAAGGAGGTGACACAGGAAGGCCCTGGTTTGAAGGAACAGACACAAAGCAGGGGGGGGGAGTAGATCAGAGGTGTGGTGAAGTGGGTTTGAAGATACCCAGCAGCTCCTTCAAACAGACAAGAGCTGCAAGATGGAGAGATGATGTTTACTGTACTGTGTTTCTTTGAATATATTAACAGACTAATTATTCATAATATGATTATAATACTAAAGCTGTATTGCGTATTTATTTAAAATTGCTATTACTGTAATTGGTTTTCCCAAGTCCAAAGTAAACAGGTATAGGTCCCATACACAGGGCGGCACTCCCAACACTGCACTTTCTGTTGAGGTCCCCAGGTGTTTGAGGTCACCAGGTGGTTGAGGTCCCCATGGGGCAGCTCATCAGCAATCAGCCAGGTCTAGCTCTCTCACCCAGACCTCCTGAGGTAACAGCATAAAGAACATGGAGTGGTAACATTACTCACCGTGTTCAGCCCCTACCCACCCCAATCATCTCCTCCATATAGATACACCTTTATACAGTACATGATGGGGGTATTATTCCACCATAAAAGCACATACTGTATATCACAGCCATATAAAATGTTGGCATGTTTACTATCTATACCTGTAATGAAGACTTTTTGTGCAAAGGTTTTGCTGGATTTTACTTCTGTAGAGACAAAATAAACACCAGAGAAAATAATCTCATACCTGCTCAACCATTTTGTGAGGGTGTCTTTGTCCTTATAGGAAAACCTTTAAGGACATTTCTATCAACACCTGGGGCATTTGGTATTAAAGCTTATTGTATATGTGCCAGAGTTTTGTATTACATAATAAAGACTTTATTAACATTTGAAGAGCCTTTATATGGATGCAGCACAGAATCTCGCTCTTGGCAGAGTGGAAACAGTTTTATAGCACTAAAACTCTCAAATAAAATACTAATATAATTCCTTTTGGCTGGGTGTTCCACCTAGCCTACTGAAAGGTGACAGAAACCCATATACTGATATAGGAAATATCCACATTGTTCTCACACATCACACCGATGAAAAAGCAGTGTGAAAGACAAAAAGGAATGCGTCAATATAGTATTAATACGTGGATGAAATAAACACTGCAACTGTTTTTTGTTCATGATGAGTGGCATTGCTTTATACATCCTCTGTGTTTACACTGTAAAATAGCAGTTTGAATGACCCATGGCATCACAATGTGAGTAGATGTGATTGTTTCCTGTATGTTTGCTCTTTCTCTTGCTTTCATAGTCTGTCACATTTTTTATTGAGATTACTGATAGGAGACCGTAAACCCTCGTTCTGCATCACTGTAGCGGCTTCCTGTATACATGTTGCCTGATGTTTTTACAGTGTTTCTATATACTGTATGAGGAAAGAAATGTTCAAGATGTGTGTGTTACGATAACACACAACTGTGTTACATTCAATACATTTGACCTGAAATTATGAAACCAGAAGCGTCCGGATGTAGAGAGAGAGAGAGAGAGAGAGAGAGAGAGAGAGAGATTGATAATATTGGTGAAACATAAAAATCTATGTAATTATATTTATCCCATTGTTAAGTGGACTGTGTAGATGTGTGTGCTAGCAGCCTTGTGTTCTAGCACAAACACACACACACAAAGTCCTTGAGAAAGTTTGGGACTTAAGGGAACTTTTATATGCCCCTTCCCTAACACACTGGCTCAGTTTCAGCTGGTCTCAAGCAGAAGATCAGGCAGTCCATCTCTCTCGTTCATCCTTCTCAGACCCTCCCTCCCCCATCAAACTCTCTCTCTCTCTCTGTATTGCCCAGCGGTCCCAGACAGGTGGAGATAGATAGATAGACAGCGTGTGTTTGGGAGTCCTTGGCTGAACTGCAAAAGTGCTGACGTGGCACTAAGCCTTCGAACAGCACTATGACGCCTCAATCTGTCTCCATGTCCATACACACACACACACGCACACACACACACTCGCGCACACACAACACACACACGTCCTATGTGTGCTGTATACAGAAAGATGGATGGATTACTGTAAGACACACAACCACAAACAGGGACTTATGGGGATTCACACATAATCATATGGGTACGTTAAAAAAATAAATAAATAATACAATTTGCTAATAAAAATTATGAATTTATAGTTGAGTGGCGAAATGTAGTTACCGCAGTCATAAAATTGTCTCTAAATGTTTTAACAAATGTCCTAACCTGGCTGAAAACCCCTGACATGTACATGATTCATTATATATTCAGTTTACATGGAAGGCAAACACATTTGAACAAATGCAAGATACCTTTATAGTCACCACTCTAGACACACCATTACTGCAACATACACGTGTGCGTATCATGCACACACACACACACAGACACAGCTGAGTGATGTCAGGGTGGGCTTCACATTGGCGTGTTTCAAGTGAGTCATCTATCCTGCAGCTTCATTACAACCTGCAAGGACAAACACTATCTCTTTCTCTCCTCCTATCTTTCTTCATCCCACCTCCCTCCCTCTCACTCACTTTCTCTGTCTCTCTCTCTCTCTCATTCTCTCTCTCTCTCTCTCTCTCTCTCTCTCTCTCTCTCTCTCTCTCTCTCCTCCTTTTCATTCCATTCCCGTTCTTTCACTCGCTCTTGGTCTTGCTTTCGTCTCTTAGTCAAGTCGCGATCCGTCTCCCAACATCTATTTTTCACTGTTGCCTTCTAACCGTATGCTGAGGACAGACAGACAGACAGATTACTGGAGTGGGAATGTTGGACAAGTATAGGCAACATAACGTCACATATAGAGGTCACGCAGGTGAAGGCCAAGATATTGTCGAAACACGAGGACAGGGGGCAGTCAGAATGCTGTTTTGAGGCTACGTGTTGTACTACATATGCATATGTAGTACTTTTAGAGCTCTGGAAGAAAGCTTGTAAAAAAGCTTGCATTTGAAGACCTTCCTTACAGAAAACATGAATTATGCATGGACAAAACCTCTTATCTCTACCTTCTCTAAATTTTAAATGGACAGCTTCTTTCAAAAATAACCTCATCTGTGAAGTATCAGAAGACTGTGCGTGCTCAAAACAATGACCTGCCACACCTGTTCTCCAGTTAAATCTATCTATCTATCTATCTATCTATCTGTCTGTCTGTCTATCATGAAATACAGTACTATCTTTCGATTTGTTTGGTCTTGCAGTAACTGCATGTTTTCAGCTTTTTATCTGCATCTCACCATAAACATTGATAGGACAACAGGTCTTGGGCCTTCAACTCCCTCTAGTGGTGTAAATCCTTTTACATGTACTGTTGATTGATTCATACAGCATTTCTGCATGCAATAGGAGACAGCAGGCAAATCATTCTCTATACTACACTATAAAGAACGTTTTAGGATAAATTGGTTCCTACATGTCTAACAAAATGAAGAGTGTTAACAACCAAGGGGAAACCCAAGAGCATGTAAAATTGACAACTTTCAACAATTACAGCACTTAGTCATCAGTTTCCTTTTGATAATTTCCAAATGACTTTTATTCCACCATAACAGGCAATTACTCTAACAGGCAGCATAGGCAAGGAAGACCAGTGTTGGGCAATATCTAAGTAGGGCAGCGGCCCATACTGTAGAGTAGACTAGCAACAAGCCTATAATATGTATATAACCTCAGTATCCTAAATACGGCAGGTAAACTGCTATAATCTATTAGTCTCTATTCTATTCTTGTCTCATTTAGCCATAGTAGCCTATAGGTTCTGAGGCAAGCTAAAATATATGTCAGACACAAACAGCTTGCCTGTGTTGTGAACACTCCGGAATTAAATGACTCCTTTTAGAAGTTACCGCCGATGCAGTCCATGTGGCGTCCTGAACACTCCTACTTTTATGCCTACGGAACTATGCACGTTTGGGAGGACAGTTTGGAAATACTTCCTTCTCATTTACTGTAGAGTCGACTATGTGGCAATGTAGGCATGTCTTTACTAACGGTGGATAGTTGACTTATTTAAACTTCTTCAACATGGATGCCTCTTGGGCTGTCGGGCCCACGCATCGGCGTAGAAGGGCGACTATTTCGACAGGGAAAGTTGTGAATCTGCAGCCGATTAAAGAGGGATCTGTTTCGTCTTACCAACCGACTGTGACCGCTGCCGACAAAGAAACTTTTAAAAAGCACAATGGGGCGCAACCATCACAATCTAAATCCAAGAATGAGAAAAGGAAACGAGGGAATGACCACAGCGCGAACTTGAAGTAAGGCAGGCGTTTGTCTCTTATGGAGGCTTGCAGAATCATAAAAGTAGTAAATGAAAAGTGCAATTCGTGTTCATTAGCTTTGCAAGTGCAGGCCTGACACAGTTCTGTTGTAATACATGCACACAGATCTGGGGCTCAGATTAGAATGGTGAAGGCTAGTAGGTAGGCTACTTCGTGCCAAATTAAACGCCTGCCCACTATTAGGTAACATACTGCAGGTTACGTAACCATTGAACATAGTCATTTAAGAGGCACTGTTTTATACTTGTTATTGTTCCTGACTAGCCCAATATTTATTCCAACATAGAATTCTTATTTATTAGTCTACTGTACGCCTTTTTTATTTAAAAAAAAATTTGCATGGTGAAGCTAAATGTGTAACTAATCTATTATATGTGTAACCTTTCATTCCACCATGTTTCCTCTCTCCTGCAGTTGTCACCAATTACAAGAGTCTCTGTTGAGCTCTGCCAGTGGTTACAGCAATTATAGAGGAATCCTCAACTGGTGTGTTGTCATGCTGGTAAGAAACATCCCTTTTCACCCTAGAAAACAAGACAAAAAGTGCAGCCCTACATACAGAATAAAAGGCTTTCTAGTAGTTAACCGCTACAAGATCAGAGGGAATGTATGAGGCAATTACTTGAAACAGCAAAACATTAACTTAAACTGCCTGATGCCCAATGTTTGTTGTTGCAATCATACTGTAGATGTAGATCAGATATTCTCCAGCCTACTATCTAACACAAACAGCAAATACATTTTTGTTATAAAACAATTCTAAACAAATAATTCATGATTTGGAGATTATTTTACTATGCAGTATAAAGCTTTCTTCTGGTGTAAATCACGATAAATAACATTTTGATGGATACATACAGTATAGATTGATCAGATGGATGGTAGCTAGATAGACAAATAGATCTCAGTTATCACAGTAGAGTATACTTCCAAGCTCTAACTGGATTAGGTCTGGGCTAAAGCTCCTGGTCAAACTCTCCCTGCCTTCTGTGTGCGAGATACAGAGCTATAGAGGTCCAGGTAAGACAAAAGGTGGGAGAGGGGTTAATGCCAGCAAGGGGTTGCTTCCCACTAATCCAGGCTCTGCACATAGTGCGGCGTTCATCACTGGAGGTTTCCTCCCGTTCCCAATGTATATGAGCCTGTATGCGTGCCTGTGTGTTGGGCAGTGATTACAAAGCACTGGGCAGGAAGGGCGACCGGGTTTAGAGGCGGATGAGGAGGAGGATGAAATGCTCGAGAATAGACATGAAAAGGGCTGTGAGGAAAGGTGGCATAAATGAAGAAGCAGAGGGAAAAGAGAGCCAAATGTCGGCGAGAAGGGTGGCTTAAGGTAAGGTGTCAGACCAAACTGGGTGGAACAGGAGGACTAGCAAGCCAGTGGGAGCCAATAAGAGAAATGGACAGTGAACAGACTGAGTTTGGGAAAAAGGAAAAAGTGAAAGGTGAAATGTGAATGAAGCACAGTGATGTTTTGGTGTCACATACAGTAAATGTACAAATACAAAACGGTTTAACTGAATTGTTTGCATTGCAGGTGCTGAGCAATGCTCGCCTCTTCTTAGAAAATCTACTTAGGTAAGTAACCTTACTGATTATTGTGCATGTGTGTGCATGAATGTGTATTGTATGCATAATATGAATGTGTTGACCCACTGGCCAGCTATTTCACTGCTTGCACTTTGGCTACTGCACTATAGCAGTAGCCTTTTTGAGAAAATATAAATAATTTAAGAGCTACAGAACATTGTGGAATACCTTGGTTAGCATTTTCAATTTTATGTCACATTTTCTGCCAATGATTTACACAGCTTAATCTGTTTTTGTGGTACATTAGGTATGGTATTCTGGTGGACCCTATCCAGGTGATATCCTTGTTTGTGAAGGACCCTTACAGCTGGCCAGCACCATGCCTGATAATCGGTATGTCCGCCTAAAATTGAGCATAGCGCTAGTTCAGGCAGACCACAAAGTCAAGCCCGGTCAAAATCTCAATCGTCAGATGTTCTCAATGACCAGGCTGCTCAGCTGATCATCGCTAAGCATACTATTGGCCACATTTTGTTCAGGGCGCCTCATTTAAATGGCCTTAGCCAACGTTTTTCGGGCCAAAGAGAAACAAAGGGACACCCTATCACATATGGTATGAATGGTATGAAAAATGTACTTGCCGGACCAACAATAATGTGTAGGGCGGCCATGTGTATAAGTAGGCCACTAACTAAGCCATTAAAATAATTATTGACAGATTTATATATTTATAGAATAGGTTGTTGTAATGTTTCGTGATCCCAGTGTTGTGTTAGTCTCGTCACTTCATGTGTTTACCTTGTACAGTATATCGAGCCTGTTTGCCCGTCACTCCCTGCCCTGTGTTTCCCAGTCTCGTTAATTCCACCCGTGTCTGTGTAATCATGTCTAATGTGCTGCACCTGTTCCTCGTTGCTGTTAGCCTATGGTCTGTCTTAATGTCTTGTCTACCTGTGTATTTAGCCCCAGTGTTTTCCCCAGTCCTATGTCGGTCATTGTTGATGTCATGTCAATGTCGCGTTGTTCCCCGTGTTCCTGCCTTTTTGTTTCCTTTTTGTGAATAAACCTTGTTTAAGTTAGCTACGTGTCTAGCATTTGGGTCCTTACCTCAGTGCAAGTGTGCCAGTTGTATTTAAGTTAATATTTGCTGACATTTTGATTTTTGGAAGAAAATACGTTTGGGATCAAATAATTTGGAGGACCCCCCTGCAGTATCTTTGAGGACCCCCTAGGGGTCCCTGACCCCCTGTTGAAGACCTCTGCTTTAGCCTATACCAATTCTTGGCACTTCCTCTGCGAGCTTTTTCGCAAAGCTACTTTCCTGCGCTGCTGTCAGGCTTATGCTGCTGCTGGCTACTGCCAAATATAAATAACCGCAAATATAAATGGTTCTTTAACTAGTGGTTTTGACTGAACTACAATGTTACATATAATTTAGCACATTACATTATATGTTACATTATATGTAACATATAATGTATGTTACATATAAATGTAGTTATTTTGGTAGTCATTTACGTATCTTAAATGACTACTATGAAATAGTTGTGTCATTATTTTAATGAACACCTGCACCAACAGCAGTATAATGCCAATTGCTCCCCAGGCCGCTTACTGTATATTAAAGCAAATGGCTTTGTTTAATAACGCACACACAGTCTTATCACGCATCCACATACATTATACAGCACACACACACAATGCCACTATTGTTGTCAAGCAACACGTATGATGAATACATTATCTTACACAGTGAAGTCTGATTACAGTCACAACACACACATTCTGGTTTAAGTTAATAAGGTGTTGAACAACATTAAAATATGTAACTCCTGTGTAGCTATCATGCTCTCATTAAATTAGAAAATGACTGCAATAGAAAGCATACCATTTGACACTTAGCAGACTGACTATCTGTGACTATTCACGTACAGTGTACTCTGTTTACACAACTGTTCTTTTAGGAAGGGATGAATGGATGGCTGGGTAGACACTAATTGTATATTGGAGTGGCACGATAAGACAAGAAGTGCAGTTGTGTCATTTAGACTCCACTGTAGCCACATTACTGAATATTACATCAGAATACAATACTAAAACACGTTACGGCTTTGACAGGTCAAAGGTCAAATGGTCTAACCACTGTTAGGGTTTTACCAAAGGGTTTTATCTGTGTTTTAAGGAAATAAGCATTAAATGTGCCGCTTCAGTTCAGCCATTAAATCGTAAAGGCAAGACGCATGCGTGTTGCAAAATGTTTCAGCATAGAAATTGGCTGAGCTGCAAGAACATTACATCAACACTATCAACATTAACCAACATTAATCATAAACCAGGTTCCTGAACCTCTAAACCCTGTTTGACCACGATAAAAGCCATAATGTAAGGTAGAAATAATACAATAATTCCATGGAGGCATATTTCCTTTATCTCTCTAACTGGCGTGTCCCTTCTCAGTGAACTGCAGCGGTAAAAACTAATTAATTAAAGGAGGTCATTCTTGCTAACTTCGAGCTCAAATCAAAACTATCCGCCATGGTGCCGCCTCACACATAGAAATGCATTGTGAAGCAAAGTGTAGGGCTACGGCTTTGTTGATACTAGCGGTGTTCGCCACTTTGTTTATGTTACTATTTATGGAGCCAGGACTACGTGTAAGTATCGGATCATTTTTGTCAATGCGCACAGAGATGGGTAAGCTAGCGAAATGCGACGAGATATTTGTTGAATTTGACAAAAAGTGTATTAGCTTACATTTAGCTTGCAATAGCTGACTATACCTTTAAATGTCTGTGGCGCATCCCTTCTGGGCCGCTCCTTGGTAAACTTATGGACGTGCTGCAGAGTTTTGGCGGGATCACACTTGCATTGACTAGAGCGCCACACGTCACAGACAGAACACGACGCAGACATCCGCTGCTAGACCCTCAAAATGCACTCCCTCCAGAGGGCCGGTGTACTGCAGGTCCTGGACATAACAGTCCCAGCAGATAATAGCAGCATGCACTGGCTAGCTCCCCAAAGTCACTGAGGACAGGGACACCTTTAATCACAATCCCGGGCAGGTGTTCAGAGATTGCTGAAACCCCCCACCTCCCCTCTTGCATGACGTAAATGGTCATCAACTGCTGTGATAGCACCTCCTGTGGTGTAGCAACCCGGGTAACTAGAGCCTACCACCCTGGTCCATGTTGAGTCAAATGGTTCTTCTGAAAAAATTTAAACTACACTCGAAAAACGTTTTTTTATTTTTTTATTTTCCATTTTAATTATTAGTATTCTTTTATACATAAAACAGTGCCACTAATATGTTGTTCCACACACTTGAACACACACCCATGATCTCCTTTTCTCCTTACTATACAGCCAACTCTACAATATCTACTATATAGGACAATAATATTACTGTCTACAGTACACTTCGAATGCTGTATACACTACATGTGTAATCTGTTACTTTTTACCTCTTGAACTTTTATTTGACGTCAGAGGGCTATTCCCTTGCCCGTGTGTGTGTGTGAGCCCTGTCACTCTGGCAGGTGGCGTGTGCTGTGTATCACATATGCTGTGTTAGTTCCGCCTCATTTCATTCATAAGGTTCTGCTGTGCGAGCATGTGTGTGTGGGCCAGCAGGGTCCTTGTGTGACAGGTGTTTGACCGCACCGGATCGCGCGGCCTTGCTGCAACTCTGCCTCGAGTGACACTGAGCGAACGTCGCGTGGCTCCCTTACCACATCACATTATGTCACACGTCGGGGAGATATTAAGCAACGTTGTATTTTAAAGGCGCTCTTGTGTGATATTTTACACATAGCAATAAACACCTTTTTTCTATTGTAAAGAAATAGTGGAGTAACTGCGTCCTGAGCAGAAAATTACATTGAATGTGTGTTGTAATCCAAGCTTCATATGTTCTTTGCTTTCATATCTGAGCAGGCCACGCGTGCATGCTAGTGCATGTAGCCTACATGCATGTTAGCGCATGTGGGTTGCATTGATTTCTCAGGATATTTTTTATTTATTCATCACCCTGAATGTCATCCTGAAGACTGTTTGAGGAGCTGTTATGTTGACTGCAATGTTGTCTTTTTCAGTGTCCAATGTGTTCGTACTGGTGGCCCTTTATACAGAAAGACAACTGTCCATGGTAAGTCTGTCTATTGGTTTGAAAGTTACCTCTCTGCCTAAATACATACTTACATGAGGGGTTGTTATTATTTTAAAACTGTAATTTAATTTGCTGTACCTGTGTGAAATCAGTGATGTTCTATTACTATCTGGGGTGTATTTGCCCAGGCTTCTGAAAACATAGAAACAAGCATACTCAGCCATGCATATACTGCATCGTCCATTGCAAGGGGATAGTGAGTTTCTGCTGTGCTGTATAAATGCTGTTGGTCTCCCTCCAGGGCTCATTCAGTGAGCGCATGGGGCTCTTTGTCCACTGTGTCAACCTGTTGGTCATCCTCATCTTCCCTGCTGTTGTGGTCCTACTGGTCCCCTCCACAACCCCAGGTGAATATCCTGTACTTCTGGTACACTCAGTAGCCTTGCGACCTGCAAATGTATTGTATGCTACATGCGCACGAGCCACTGTACGCGCTAAAGCTGTGTTGCCTGCTCCAGTGTTGCTACTGTAATCCCTCGCTGACGTCAGGTAGATACAGAATTAGCAGCACTGTTAATAAACAGAGAGCGCCATTGTTGAAATGATTGTAGACCATAGCCTGTATGTATAAATGGACAAACCCTCCGTGACGTCACCCATAGCTTTTACCAAGAGCATATTTTAACAACGCGCTGTGTTGGCTCTGGCCATCGCCATCATTGCAGTACCTCACTCCACCTGTAACGCCCCCCTATACCCTCTATTCATTATAATGGGTAAAATGCACGGCTAATATATTTTTAACTGATGAGTTATGAATAATTCACCCCCCGTACAGTTGGCATGAACGGGGAGACTATCTATAGAGACTAAAACCGTTTTTTGAACCAGGATGTAAACATGTTTATTTTTGCTGACTTTTTAACTTTGTAGTTTGTAGGGATTGCAGCCAGCCTCAAGTGGCCATACGATGAACTGCAGGGTTTGGCACTTCCGCGGTGTATTAATTTCTCAGCACCGGAGGTTCCCGCTTGTTGTAGACAAGAAGCAATGATTGTAGACAAGAAGCAATGATTGTAAACAAGAAGCACTTGGAAGTCAAACTGTGTGTGAGAGTATTGCATGTTGTGTTATCGGACACTCTTGTTTGCTTATCAGTGCAATGTGTTCGCCAAATGGGGAAGACATTTATATCCGGGCCTATTATAGTTAGGCAACCAGCATCATGTTGCAGGAGAGGGAATCTCTCATCCCGTGTCATCATTAGGCGGTTATTGCTAATGGCAGCATTTGGCGACGGCTGGCTTCTATCCAGGCGTCTCCGTGATGAAGTGCGGAGGCAGAGAGGATATCGGGGGTGCCAAGCCGGGCGTGGTTTACACTATAGACGATCATCCAAGGGTCGTGTTGCCCTGTCTTCATTAGACGCCATGACAGAAGGCAAAGCTGCCCTCCACAGGCAGATAATGCACTCTAGGATAAGAGCCAGTAACAGACTGGGGGGGGGATTACATTTACCAAACCCCAGAAGCAGGAGCAGAAGAAAACTTGGATGGTGTCTGACAAGATGCTGATATTGAAGGGATGAGTGGAATGAGCTGATAAACCACTTGGTGTGTGTGAATCTCTGACAGCAGACAGACATGTAGGTGGACTTCCAGCGTATGGCATGCCGTGTCATATACATGATGTTAATGTGCTTCTAGGTTAACCTGAACGCAGCGTATGGCATGTCGTGTCATATACATGATGTTAATGTGCTTCTAGGTTAACTTGAACACAGCGTATGGCATGCCGTGTCATATACATGATGTTAATGTGCTTCTAGGTTAACCTGAACGCAGGCGTATGGCATGTCGTGTCATATACATGATGTTAATGTGCTTCTAGGTTAACCTGAACGCAGCGTATGGCATGACGTGTCATATACATGATGTTAATGGGTTAACCTGAACGCAGCGTATGGCATGACGTGTCATATAACCTGAACACTTTGAAAATGCTTACTTTAACTTTTTGCTTTCTTCTTCCCTTCACGTGCGTTCCTCCTTTGCTGTCCTAACCTCCAGTTTCCTCCCCTTTGCTTGCTTTTGATTGCCACTCTTTCATCTCCTCCTCTCAATTCCACTCTCCTCCCCTCTCTCCTCCCCTCTCTCCTCCTCTCCTCTTCTCGTCTCCTCCTCTCCTCTCTTCTCTTCTCCTCGTCACCCCTCCAATCATCTGCTCTCTCACTGGGAGGTGGAGGAGTGAAGGAGTCTGTCCATCTGTGTGTCTGTTTTCCTCCCAGCGCCGCTGTTAACACAGGAAGGGCAGTAACAGAGGGCAGGTGTGTGTGCCTGTGTGTGTGTGTGTGTGTTTGTTTTCCATGTCTTTGGCAGCCATCTCTGTTTCCCTGGCAGTAAGATAATGAATTGTAAGTTTGGTGTGTGATATCAAGCTTGTTAATTTAAATTTTAATGAATATTTTTTAAGGGTATAGGCGACATGCTGCTAGCTACGATTGGCCTTATCTGTTCCCCTCCGCGGTGTTTCCAACGTGGTGTACAAGTTCGCTCCAAGCGTCGCTTTCAACTTCTATGGACAGGCTGAGATTTCTTTAACGTGGGACTAAACCACACATTGCGCATGTATGCTTCACAGTTTGCATAACAAGCAAAGCCTTACTGCAATATCTGTAAACACCACAGCTGACGTGTCATTTTTATTAATAAAGGTGCTGTAGCACGGTGTGCATTCTCTAACCTAGCAACGAGGTTGGTGGACACTGGATAAACACTGTGTGGATAAACAATGCTAATCCAATGTTAGTTCAGTTGGGTCTGGTGTCTTCTGATTGGTTTGCATACATATTTAAATGAGGTGTTATGCAGATGAAGGCGTGCATTAAATGGCTACCTCGAACATTACTTAAGTGCAACGCGGTGGCTGGCGTTTTAAATGCAAACGTAATAAAAAACGCACAATGCAACTTTGAGCATTATCAAAGCTATATCTGTAGTGAGAGGCTATTTGCCTGGCATGACTGTGCCGTGCTACACTGCCTTGGCTGCATGTGTGTATTTGTACAGGCTAGTTAGATGTCTAACGCCACAGTAGTGCCAGAGAGACAGATGGCGAATGAATGGAATCCACTGTAGTGTGATGCCAGGTGTGGTGACCTCTACCTCGCCCTGCTGGCTCACCTTGGTAACGTCCATTTGTTTATGGGCACGTGCACATTTTGATCTATTTCTTGGTGTGTGTGCATTTGTTACAGTATATGTGTATCTGTCCATCATATATGTTGACTATACACCAGTGTTAGACAAGTTACTCAGGTAATACGTTACTAGTTACTTATTACTTAAAGTTATAATATGACTTATTACTAGGTATTAAAAGTAATTAGTTACGTTACTCGTTAGATTACTATATTACTTTCACAATCACTACCCTCTCGCCCCTTCCGAAAAATGAGAAAATAATCCCCCTCGCCCTTTCTGAAAACAATAATTTTAGAATTGAATCCTCTTTATTGGGACAGTAATTAACCATAGGGGTCAACAAGCAGCCAATGTGAAAACCAGCGCTTAAAACCAGATTATTGGACAGGTTGGTTCAATTAGCCTACTGTAAGTGTGCAAGGACCAGCAAAATAATAACGTCTTATCATAAGATGGACATCTGGGAGGGGGGGGGGAGGATCTCGTTCTTGTAATGCAGCATTACTTGGATTAGTTATTGTAACATTATTACTGTTTTGGAAAAAATAACTAGTTACACTACTAGTTACTCAAAAAAGTAATAATATTACAACACTGCTATACACACACACGCACACACACACACACACACACACACACACACGCACACTTCAGTCATGCTCAGTGTATTATTGGGGTATTATCTCGTCCTTAGCATAGGTAGACTGCTGCTATGATTTATTTTACTGGACTCAATTTAATGTTTGTAGAAGATGAAAGGGTGACCTCTGTTTTTCCCCTCATTCCCTGTCTCTTGTTCCCCCTTATCTGGCTCGTCATTGCCGATAAGACTGTGAGACTGTAAACCCAGTGTTTATCTGTGTCTCTCAGTGGGCAGTGCCTTTGCTCTGGGTACCTACACCATCCTCCTGCTGAAGCTCTCCTCCTATAAAGACGTCAACAGGTGGTGCAGGGAGCTCAGCGCTGTGAAGGCCAGGAAACTGGTGCGATCCTTATCCTGTGAGTTACACATACAGTACGCACGCACTACATGAGCAAGCACACCAGGATAGTTTAACACTTATAAGATTCGAAGAAGAACGTAGAGATTTGCATTCAAAGCTGATTGTTGCTGTTGAAAAAACGGTGTTGACCTGAATGATTGTGACCTGTTGCTTTGAGCAGGCCAAGTTGCCGCAGCGACATCTAATGGTACAGCTGTAGCACTAGCTGCCACACGTCTGGCTACAGCCCTAATCATTTTGTTCACTATGAATAAGTTGATGTGTATTAAGTTCATATAACTATAGTTACAGTATATATTTTGTTTGTTTTATTTTAAGAAATACCATCTATCACATACACTCAATATATTGTTTGCAAAATGCTATATACTGTAATTCAGTTTTCTGTCTTCTGCAAGTATATAACGCTTCACTTTATAATAGACTCAATAAAGAGCTTTGTCTTTATTAAATATTACTGTATATTTCACTACAGGTCCTGCAGCACAAAGTTTGAGTGGAAAGCAACAGGTCTGTTACCCTGGAAACCTCACTCTAAGAGGTACTGTCACTTTATCTTATAGTCTAGCTTGACTTGCTTATTATAGTTTAGTTCCCTGTTATCTTATTATTAAGTTTAATTGAACAGAAACTGATCTGTGGTTAGAATGGACAGCTTTTTACATTTAAGATAAAAGTGAATTTTGGCCGTGTCTCGTCGTACATTTGGACTAATCTTCAGGTTGACCTCAGGGCTCTCTCTCATCTCTTCCCTGTAGATCTCTACTACTTTGTGTTTGCCCCAACACTGTGCTACCAGCTCAATTTCCCTCGCTCTCCCAAGATTCGCACAAGCTTCCTCCTCAGGAGACTCTTTGAGATGGTGAGAGGGACGGATCTGAGACATGTCCGGACTAGCCTGTTAACTGTGCTAACTCACGCAACAGACACTATCTGTCAACATTCAGAAAATACCGAATGTACTCAGTCAATGTTGACATAATCTCAGTATGGGAGCTATTCTGTTATTTTAAGTGTTAAGTTTACCGTAATATGTATGCAAACGGATATGTCAGCGGTACACTGTCGCTGTGTGTTATCACGAGTGTTGTCAAGGCACGTCACGTACTGTAATGTCTTTTGTACAACCCCTGTACGTTCTGCGTGTGTGTAGAGGTGGGAGGGAACCCGTAGTTAACTAACTCCATCAATCTGTCTGTATCTCCAGCTGTTCTTCACTCAGATGTTGGTCGGTCTCACGCAGCAGGTACAACCTTCACATGTATTATACGACTATACTAGTACACAGCATTACTAACATAGGAAATAGTACATTCATGAATTGCATACTAACATAATAGCAATTTATATTTTCACAAAAAGTTAGTAGTATCATAAATGTAATGCCTAATAATTACATTACTGTAATACTCTTGTTTTTCAACTTTAAGTATATTATTTTTATCATAGCATTAATATATAACAATGTCTTTTTCTGTAACAATGTTTACTCTTTTCTTTGTCTTTCCATCAGTGGATGATTCCTATCATTCAGAGCTCTATGAAGCCGCTAGAGGTATGAAAGACTGGCAGTGAGAATGTATTTACAGATATGATAGCCCATCACACACACACACACACCTACACACACAGTGAACTAGTTCCCAGCCTTGGTTTTTTAACTAACCATAAACTATGGTCCTGGACATACTGTATTTATTTACAGTCAAATCCACCTAAGGTAACAGTGGATAACAGCACAGTCCACTTTATCGAACAGTGAGCAGCTGGTCCCGTTTAAAATGAATGGTTTCCTGTGGCATCTCACTCCGGACAGGAACACACTTCGGATAATGGCACAATTCGGATAATGACAACAGGCTACACATCCTTCCGACCTGAATGCTATTATGTTATTAACGTCGGATAACGGCACAGGCAATGTGATCTAGTGACTTCAGTATGCATTGTGTTTACATTTGTTGACAAACTGTGTTGTTCCCTCTCCTAGGACATGGATCTGTCCAGAATGATGGAGAGACTGCTAAGGCTAGCTGTGAGTGCACGTACCACACAAGCCACAGACGTCAAGATTATGGTTCAGGGCTCTGTGGATGGGGGTGGGAAGGGGGGCACTGAGATTGAAAGCATCTTTCAGTATTCTCTGAAAGTATTGTAGGAGGATATGATCGTGTAAATAAACAACAGGTGTTTGAACGAGAGCATCTCCTTGTCTGAAGGTTCCCAACCATTTGCTGTGGCTGATGTTCTTCTACTGGTTCTTCCACTCGTCGTTGAACTTCACTGCGGAGCTGCTTTGCTTTGGAGACAGGCAGTTCTACAAGGACTGGTGGTGAGAAGGGACATGCAGCGTTTAAACGCTTTAAAGCCTCTGTTATCTCTACATGGGGACGCCCCACCTCTGCTTCGTCACACCTTACCGTACCAGCCAAGGCCCGGGGTGACTTTTAAACGGACATGACGTGTAGATCCGTCATAAAATGCAGATGTGTGTAAAAACGGGAATTTTGTCAATATTAACACCAGCATTAATGAGACTCATCACAGATCAATCCTATTGCTTAAAATAAAACATTTTAGGGTGCGGTTACACTTTAATGTTAGCTTTTAAATGTCATAACACACCATTAAATCTTCCAAAGTTATAGCTGTATGCTTATAAGTCAGCAGGTGCCTGGGATGATATTAAACAGCCCCTTGAGCCAATTTTTTATATTAGCACTGAACTGTCTCATTGTGCTATTATTTAGTTTAAAGTTCAAATATATTTTAGGGTGCAGTTACTCTTTACACAGAACATATTATCCATTAAACATGTCCCTATGCATGTGATTCAATTCATATATGTGTTAATTGCTAATAATGTTAATAACTTATCTATACACAATAATATTTTATAACTCCTTCTTCAGGAACTCTGAGACGATTACGTATTTCTGGCAGAACTGGAACATCCCTGTTCACAAGTGGTGCCTACGGTGAGATTATAAAATAAATTATCGAAGCGGAGGACCCCAGGGCCTAGCGGAGCCCCACCCCCCCTCCCCAAATATAATCTTACAAATTTAATTTTATATTGACAGCCAATGGACTGAATATTCAAAATTGTGAGTGCACAGTAGCTGGGCATAGGCTAGTATTTAGGATATATATGTTTTCAAGTCACCAGAAGTTGGCATTAGAGTGCTTTATTTTCAAAATATCTTTGCTGGGGAGCACCCCGCCTAACATTTCACTGTCCCCGCGATTCAAAACACTCCTATGCCCTGAGAAAACATGAATATATTCTAGTTTAGGTCTAATGTTGATAGGCTAGGTATAATATTTTCTGCGGCTCCAGACAGATAAATATCAAATGTTTTGGGCTCAAATTGCTCTTTTGATAGTAAAGGTTGCAGCCCCCTGGCCTAGCGGGTACTGTTGATTGTACAAAGACAAAATATTGAGTGAGCAAACAGAAAGATTAGACAGATGTTTGCCATAGCACGAGAGGGAGGAAGAGAAAGGGGTGAAGCCTGTCCTCTTTCTCTTCCATTTACTCATACACCACCCCCCTCTTCCCTCTCCCCCGCTCCTGCTGAAGCCACTTCTACAAGCCCCTGCTGAGAAGGGGGTTCAGTAAAATGGCCAGCCAATCAGCCGTCTTCTTGCTGTCTGCCTTCTTCCACGAGGTAAGAGCTGTTTGCCTATGACAGTGTACTGCATGGGCTGAAAAATATTTCACGTTACGTTCATGTTACATTTATGACATGTCTGAACAGGGTAACTCACTGGAGGTTTGAAAAGGCAATGAACTAAACACATGGCACAAATGCTGGCCAGTAACGCTTACAGTAATTTAGCATACATTTTCTACAGACGTCATACAAGTCTACACATCATATGTATCATAAACAGACTTTTTTTTATTCACTTTTCAGAATGTTCAATCTACATCATTCACTTTAATCAGATAATTCTATTACACTTTTATTTTTGTAATTAAATTAACTAATTTGTTTGAGTACTAAATAATAATTCACAAGATATATTTCCTTATCACTATAATGTTTTTAATGTATGCTCTAAGGGAGATAAACATAAAAATGTGAATGCGTCATTGCCTGGATCACATCACATCACGTTGATATAGAATGAGGAATAATAGTAGCACATTTTCTTCAACAGGCTTTGTAACTGTAGTCAGGTACTGTATAAAACACAGAATAGCAATAGCAATGTAACAAGTGTTCACCCGTCTGTCTGTCTGTCAGTACCTGGTGAGCATTCCTCTGAAGATGTTCAGATTGTGGGCGTTCATGGGAATGATGGCTCAGGTGAGAATAATACTCACTATTGCAATAGAATATTGAAGGTCTTCGGTGAAGTGGCTAGATAGTCAAATATGACCCCACCACATAGAGAAAACTAACAGGTTTAACAAATGTTTTTTATATTTTTGTTCATCTTGACATGCACCAGATACGGTGTCAGTACAGTATGTAAGTAATGTAAAGGACTATATACATTATTAGTAGTATAATGGTCACCTTAGTTTACCTGTAATGTAGCTTAGTTTATCTGTTTGATCTTAATTTAATATAATCTTATCTAAATATTGTCATGACACATATTGGCATTTTTCTCATTGCAGATACTCATTTTGTTTGAATTATTTCTGTTAATTTTTAGCTCCCATTGGCTTATTTTGTTGGTCGTTTTCTTCACGGTAACTACGGCAACGCTGCAGTTTGGATGTCCATCATCATCGGCCAACCCTTTGCTGTGCTGATGTACGTCCATGACTACTACGTCCTGAACTACAGACAGGAGACCAACTGAGCTAACGTGACCTCCCACACACACACACACAGAATGCCACTTGCATCTAGATTAGGTGGTTTTCACGTCTTGCCACAAGTCATCAGGTATTAGGCAACCCCCTCTTGTGCACAAGCACATTATTATAATAATACATTCTAATAGATTATATAAGTAAATGGGTACATTTCCACATTTTCAAAGGGGATACAGGCCTTAAGGCCCACTTACACCAAATGCATGGCCTCATGCAACGTGGACACGGATGAGCACTCGGGCCGTTCAAAGTATACTTCACACAGACGCATCTCAGCGTTTTGTGGGCATGTCAGCTATTTTCTGTATACTTGTCTGTGCTTTGGAATTAGCGTACTTTATAACTACAATTTCTATGCGCGCACATTGTGTCCCCTGAACAATGAAGAGATTCGCTGCAAAGAAATATTGTTTGATACGCTTAGAACACTCGTGTGAGCTTAGGACGTCCATTGCCGTCTGTAGTGGGCTCCAGCCTATTGCACGTGCGCGGTCAACGTGCACATGTTCGTGCTGGCAGAACATTTTTTAAGACAGTCCGTGCGGACTGCATGCATGATGATGTTTACGTCATGCAGAATATACCTGGGCCTTATTGATTATGTTAAATACATTTATAGTCATCTGGGCCTTTATCAAAATTATCTACAAATAGGTATACGGTACAGAGATTAACATAGGAATAACTAACTCGGGACATATTACATGTGCGTTACATATATGTACATTACATATAACAATGCATTCTAACAGATAATAGACTGCATAATACAGTGACTATTGGCGCAGACAATGCCGGGTTTGCTCAGGTGATATTTCTAACAATTATTTATGTTTATACTTGAAATACTTGATTAAGACTCATTTTTAAAATACTGGACATTTTGATGTTCTCAAAATTTTGCTTGTTTCCTCAAATTAATTTACAATATGTGACAGCTGAGTCTGATTGTATTATTTATGTATTGTTTATATGGGTTTTGTGACTTAGTATTAAATGTGACATTGTAATGATCAACATAATGTAATAGGGTGTTTGTAGAGTGAGTGAGTTAAGTTAGTTAAGTTGATTGCATGCATCAAACATCACACTAGCTCAAAGGTTTTACTGTGTGGTAACAGTGTGTGTGGGCTTGTGTTTTTTAATAATGTGATGACGTGTCTGTGAAACTATTAAATCAGGGTGACACAGGATTAAACAAATGTCTAAAGGCAAAGCGAGTGTCTACATTTTATGCACTGGTGCTCTATCCCAGGGGTTCTCAAAACTTTCAGCTCGTGACCCCTCAAAATAATAATGCCAGAGACCAGCGACCCCCACTACCCCCAGAGGTGGTAGAAGAATAACAGCCATATTATTATTTGACAGTACTTTAATATAGGCTAGTAGCAGAATACAGAGTAATGTATAAACTGTACTACCACTAACAATTATGGCTAAACTACTAATTTCTGAAAATCATCTTGTGACCCCCTGCTCTGTGTCTCGCGACCCGCGGTGTGAGAATCACTGCTCAATCCTATCAACAGCTTCTTACATCAGCTGGAATCATAATGCAGGTGTGACTGTAACTGTATACATACAGTTTGCTACAGAGATATATTAGTAACTATATTTAATGGGTAACCATTACATTTATTACTTCACTGTCTAAGATCATGTCAGTGTCTGATGCATTAGTATGAAAACAATGCATAATTAAGTGAAATTAAATGAAAATATCCCATAGCAAGAGGCTGCATTTACTAATTTGTAACCAACAATAGGGCCTTCTGTTTCATCTCCCATCATACCTTCCTCATCTCAGGAGAAAAGAAGTTGGTGAGAGGGAGAGTGGATATGTTTTACTGTGGAGTAGAGGCCAGCACTAATCCTCTATCCTGCCACCTGTCATTCCTGACAGATACAGTCCCACAGACGTTGGAGCACTGGAGTAAAAGGTGCAGAACTCCAGTCAGTTCCCATCTATCACAGCTTTCAGACTGGTCCTGACATAAACAAAGTGTTCCTGCTCCTGAGGGGACACAAGCGTGCACACACACACGCACACACACACGCACGCACACGCTGTCCCTGAGTGTGTGCGCACTCCCTTCCATCACACGAATCGTTGTTTATTTCGTCACATACAGACAAACGGGAGCATTGTATGTCTGTCTGTCCTTCATTTTCCTTCTCTGTCCTTTATTTGCACCCACTGTGTCTCCTCGCTTGTCCTCAGTAACAGGTAGATCTATTGCTTCGCTCTTGACATCTGTTATTCCGGATCTTTCCAAGGGAACAGTGACAGAGATTAATGGGGACTTTTTAGACAGGAAGCCTGGAGACAGCAGTTCTGTTCTGGAAGATCAATGGGCCAAGATCCTGGTACCACATGCACAAAGATGGTGTACTTTTTAATTTAGTTAAGCATGCAGTTGCACAGAAAGATAAATGTGAGCAAACTGAGAGACCATATCTTTGGGTTATAACTGATTAAAGCAAACTCCCTATTCTTAGATTGGCATCATTTTTAATTCAACACTGTACAGACATCTGTCTTATACATTTTCTACAGTATTGTAGTCTGTCTCCATATACGGTAGGATTTATTAACTGTCTCAATTTCACTGAGGTGAAATAATTATATTTATTCTATTTTCATGTTTAATGTGTTTATTTGTTTTATCTGTAAAAAAAAAAAAGAAGTCCACTATATTGCAGGAATGTACGGTATGTCTACAACAGCTTAATTAAATCCCAGTATTCAAAATATTTTTAGAAAGTATTCAGAAACAATGAATGTGTGCTGTTAATTTAAATTTGCCTTAATAGCACCAATAGCATAGGATGGCCCAGAGCGGCTAATGCCACAATCACCATGCTTATCTTTGCACCACCTGGCATCAAGCCACATATTGACACATGCTTTATAAATAATACACTGCTCTGTTGGTACTACTGTGTCTCTTACAGTGTGTATATTGTTTTTCATTACACAGTGAATGCATTCAGGCATGGCCATGTTCATGCATGTATATATGTGTGTACCGTGTGACAGACGGGCAGAACACCAGAAAATGAACAGACACCAGGACTTCCTGCGTGAAGGGCAGAGCTTTGTTAAAGAGAGGGCGGGAAGCAGACAGTCACAGAAAAGGGAAAGAACGAACGAGTGGCTGAGAGCAGAAAAATGTTTAGGAGGGGAACACAGGCTTATGGGAGAGACAAACGTGCAGCGAAAGATAAATAGAAAAGGTCAAAGGTCAGTGAAAGAGCCTGACACTGAATAATGCAAAAGTGAAATGACAATATAACAAGGACAGTAAGAATAACAATTCATCAAAACGAGAAGACCAGCTGAATAGTCTGCGGAGATAAGGGGAGACCATGCACGGGAGGACAGCAAACCTCCACGGAGGAAAGAGACATTCTTGTTGAGATACAAACTTCACCAGAAGTAGCTTACCAGTAGATACTACTTTTCTAATACAACAAGTGCCCGGGGTGTGAGGCAGACAAGGACCCCTATAGACTGACCTGGAGACAAGTGGTTGGAGAAGTGGTGGATTGCTAAAGAACTGTAGCCGCCGCTGGTGTAAAGCTGTTGAAATATATGTTATGAAACACAGCGGGACTCAACAGGACTTCTGATGTGACTGACCTTGACACAGGGTAAGTGGTGGTTAGACGCAAGGCTGTTGATTTCTTACAGTATATGAGAGCCTGCTTCAATTGAAATTTGATTTTACCAGGGCTACAAACAGACAAACCAATGTATGTTTATATGTAATGTGGGATAAACAAACAATTAATTTTAAGGTATATTACATGTATCTGTGCCTACATTACTGTATACAGTTGATCATTCTTTATGGATTTATGGAACATGCATTTATCAAGCAAACCAATTACATATTATGTATGTTTTAATATGATTAAATGTACTGTAGTTCTGAAGATGTTCTGTAATGCAAGAGGATGTAAAGGTAAAGGTCCTTTATTATCACATACACATACATGTAGCAAAATTCATCCTCTGCATTTAACCCATCCCTCAAGGGAGCAGTGGGCAGCCAGTGTCACTGGTCAGATGGCGCTGACTGGAGAATGAACCGGACATGTTTTTAGTTGATCTTGATAATAGAAAGCAAAGGCCATGGAAACGTTTCATTAAAGTGAAATACTGTTACTAAAATTAGGTTCAGAATAGTAATAAAATGTCTGGCAATTTCTATGACAGTGTGGGACTGGAGCTCAGTGCTCAGTCACTTCTCTCTCACGAACGCACACACACACACACACAGGACTACAGTGCAGGAATTTATTTGGACTGTTAGTTGTTACATAATCCCAGCCCTCCTAATTTAATTTATGTTTATTTAATGCTTTGATGTTAAAATTTTGTCATAAAAATCTATATATAATGTCAGAATTGCCATGGATGACGCACTGGACAGTTAAATGACATTGCTAGTCAGTGATTCAAAATAGTTTGACCATATTCTGTATGAAGCCATTGATTCTGTATTTAAATGCTAATGTTTAGGTCAGGGGTAGGGAACCCTGGTCCTGGAGAGCCGCAGCCCTGCATGTTTTAGATGTCTCCCTGCTCCAAC